>AYEL01069627.1:0-24529 GCA_000484575.1 Olivierus martensii
TTTTTTTTTTTTAATAATACGGATAATTCCCTTGATTAGTGAAATTAATAAATCCTCGCAATATACCGCATATATCAAAACCGCACTAATCAAACTAAAAAAACCAATGGGAATAATTATAATGAATCCTGGAAAATATCAAAATTATAAGCATGTATTTTTTCACTCTCTCAAAACGTATCTATATTACATTATATGTACTTTAAATCATTGAGGAATATGGATATATATATATATATATATTTGTATAGGTATTTAAAATTTTATAATAATAATTAAAATTTATTTTCCACAAAAATTATTTTTTACAAAATTGCATAACTTTTATAAAAAATAATTAAACGTCTGTAAACATCGAGTACTGGAGAGGAACTGAAGGCAATACTGGCTATATAATATTGTAATGGCTATTATTAGATAGTTGCCATTCATGCTCAATTTATTAATAAATAAAATTTATGAACGAATTTAAAATATAATAATTAGATGAAAAAAGTCGTAATATTAACAGAATTAAATAAATAAATAAATTTGTTGCAGTGCTTTAATCATGTAGACTACAATCCCGGAGATTCAGTTGCCAACGCATCAGAGGGTTTGCAAAAAAATTCGCACTTCTTGAAGCGCACTAATCAAATTTGGCTCCGCATATATCAAGGGATAGTCTCAATTTTTTTGGGCACCAATCAAAACCGCATTATTCAAACCCGCACTAATCAAGGGATTCCTGTACATCAAGGGTATCAAACTCAAAGGCTAACATGGGCCAAAATAAAAAGATTTGAGTTTAGGTGGGCCGCAAAATATATACTGTAAATATATTTTTAAACATATATATTTTTATATATTTGTATATTTTCTCCCCAAACTTTTTTCAAATCATTTAAGTTGGAATTTTACAAACCGTGAGCCACGAAAAAGGCGATACGGACAAAATATCACTTAACTACTATACTACATTAGAGAAAATTCAGGTTTCTATATGACGAAATTTCTATATACCTTCAATTTCGATATATGGAGGTCTGACTGTATATATATAATATTTGGTAAAGCATAAGTATTATTATTCATTATATTCATTATTACTGTTTTTTATCTGAAAATACTATAGCAGTTACTTCTGTTTTATTTTACATTGACAAGCACTGAATGTCAATAAAATGCAAATCGTTTATTGAATTTTTCATTAGCATTTTATGGTAATTTAATAAAAATTAAAAGACTTGTATAGGGTGGGCAAAGATAAACTGAACCCAATCAAGTAATGAACTGGGTTCGATTTATCTTTGCCCATCCTGTACATCTGCGTATCCCTGAAACTGCATAAGCTGAAACCATGTGAGTTGGAGACCTATTCAATTTTGCAAGTAAAGCAAAAAAAATAGATAAAATGAAATTTATTTAATATATCATTCGAACTAATCAAGTTTTACTATATTAACTTGTTTACAAATTATGACTGTAGTTAAATTATATAAAATAAACAATTGCTAAAATTGTTTATAGCAATGGAGCAATCTATACTGAAGAATACTGAGTGCAACAAATAGATAAAATGAAATTTATTTAATATATCATTTGAACTAATCAAGTTTTACTATATTAACTTGTTCACAAATTATGACTGTAGTTAAATTATATAAAATAAACGATTGCTAAAATTGTTTATAGCAATGGAGCAATCTATACTGAAGAATACTGAGTGCAACATATGGCATAGAAACATTTTATATTTAACATTTTATCTTGATTAAATATTTTCATTTTCTATTATTATTGTGTGATAATATTTAAAATACTTATGAAAACTTAATAAAATTGTTTATTCATAATTATTCAATAAGTAAAACTTTTTAAATATTTTTTATAATTTCAAATAATTAAATTATTATTATAAATTTTTATTTTCATGTTTTAATAATTTAAAATCTAATTACTTTGATAAGAATAATAAAGAGCATTATTTCTTTTTTAGCACTTTGTTGGCCATTATCCAGAACTCTACACCTTCTCCAAACAGAATGGATGAGCACAGCGTTGAAGTAAGTATTATTTTATTTATACATCACCTTTCTGTGATTAATTTTCGTAAGTGAAAAAAATGTTTTAATATCCTAGTTATATTTTTCGATATTAAAAATTAGCATTTCAAATTTAGTTATAATTTAACAAAAAGTCCAAGTCCTTAGCTAAAGTTCTAACTTATCTAAGATTCAAGCACTGCTAGCAGTCTTTAAATTAAAATTTAAATTCTTCTTGTACTGACCGAACAGTAAGAAAAGTAACTGAGGAGAGTCAAATTAAATATGACAAAACACGTTTTTATTATTATTGAATAAAGAAGAACTTAAATTTTAATTTAAAGACTGCTAGTAGTGCTTGAATCTTAGATAAATTTATCAAGAAATAATAATCATTTCTCTGAGACAAAAAAAAAGTTACTGAATTGGACTAAAATTGAATTAAATAAATTTATTTAAATATTGGTGATATTTTTTGAAATTATTCATAATATTGAAGAATCTAAATAATAACAGAAACATATATAATCATCTTATTAAAAACAAATTGTGATTCTTTATAATTTATGAAATTACTTTTTATTAGATGTTCATTATTATATTCCATAATTTCAGCTTAAAATTACTGTCTATAAATAGCTTTTTATACAAAATAAAGAATGCAAAATAAATGATGATACAAATTAATTAAAACGCATTATTATATTCCATAATTTCAGCTTAAAATTACTGTCTATGAATAGCTTTTTATACAAAATAAAGAATGCAAAATAAATGATGATACAAATTAATTAAAAAAGGAAAACATCTTTTTTAGCCTCATGAAAGGAAGATATAGTATGGACAGATGGAGAAAGTTAGGAATATAAGTTGCAAGAGACTTTATTAGATAATAGATAGGATAAGAATGTTTATTAACTTAGGAATGAAGTGGATAGCCTGATTTATGGAGTTTAACTTGGAACTTATAACTTTAATTTAAATATTACAAACTGAAACACTTTATGCAGTTGGTTGAATAAAAATCTTTTATTCGGACTTTCAGTATTCCGAATAAAGGATTTTTATGCAACCAACTGTGTAAAGTGCTTCAGTTTGTAATATTTTAAGTAGTTTACGATAAATGCAGTAATCGAGAACGGAACCATGTCAGTTTATATCATCATTTTATTTGTATCCTTTATTTTGCATTCAAACATAATAAGTACTTTCAAGCCAGCTTTTTATAATAAATAAAAGAATGATTTGTAATAAATTTATTTCAAGGAAGTAAAAAATTTTGTCTTGAAATTATAAATTGTGACAGCCAGTTTTTTATAATAAATAAAAGAATGACTTGTAATAAATTTATTTCAAGGAAGTAAAAAATTTTGTCTTGAAATTATAAATTGTGACAGAAATATTATTTTTTTAAAATGAAATGCAGAAAAACCCTTCTTAAAAGCAATTACTTGATGATAATTTATTGATACCAATGTATTTGTTCACTATTCATTCTGAAGTTATATGATCATATGATCAATGTTGAAGCTGTTTAAAAATTCTTCTCAAAATATCCATATTGATCATCATATACTGTCTTAAATCATCTACAACATTGTTAAATAACTTCACTAACTCATGTAATTTATAGAATGATTGAATGATAGTACTAATAAAATATTTAATAATAATTCAAATAATTCCAGAGCCTTGCAGAAGTTTTTCGGTGCTTCATTTGCATGGAGAAACTTAGAGATGCACATCTCTGTCCTCATTGCTCAAAGTTATGTTGTTATATGTGCATTCGGGTAAGAATGATTATACAGTATTTTTTCTTTTTACAAATTTTTTATTGTCAATTTGATTTATACTTTAATAAATTTATGTTGATGTGTTTTTAACCCTGTAAATTAAATATGTTAAATATACCGTATTACTTCGAATTTAAGCTGCAGTAGGATTTTAAAATTGGAAAATTGGAAAAAATAAAAATGATTTTATAATAGGTATTAAAAAATAAGAAACATTTTTATTTACTTAAATAGGTACTAATATATATAATAAGCTACCTAATTTATTGAGAATCTTCTTCAGATATACTATCACTTTCGTTTTTTTTTTTTAAATAGTGCCAGGTATCTTCTCCCAAACATGTTTTAATCAATCTTTCATCAATTCTGTTATCATCCATGCATTCTTTTGTGCTCGAATCTTTGGAAAATTTTCCTTGGGTTCAGTTTTTTCTTTAAAATAATAAAAGGTGGCAATTTATTTCCATCAGCGGTTATAAACAGCATTAGAGTAATTCGTGATTTTTCTTATAATTAAAATATGGCCAGATACGATGCGATTCTACACAAGCTACTATCAAACAGCAACTCGATTAAATCAGAAAAATACAAATGGGTGACCACCAAATAAACTGTTATCAATGGTCGTAATACTATGCTCATGCATAGAGCGTAAAGCAAAAACTCAAACGTTGGGGAGTGGGAGATGGGAGAAATAAGATGTTAAAATATTTGCTTTGAATTTAAGCCACACCCAAATTTTACATCTTAAAAATTGGAATAAAAAGTGCAGCTTAAATTCGAAATAATATGGTATTTTAACTTAAATCGATTTATTAAATGATTTATCATCTATTATTATTATTATTATATTTATGCAGAGATGGCTAACTGAGCAGAGATCACAGTGCCCTCATTGTCGGTAAGAGAATTAAATACTAAATTTTTATAAAACTTTACATATCAAAACTAATGAAAATAATGATATTTACATAGTAATGCCATATTGATATTGATATATTGTTCAATTAATATATACTATTGTTGATACTGTATTTAGAATTGTATTTTATAACATATTAATTTATTCAAATATGTTATACAATCAGGAAATGAAATTAAAAAAAATAAATCATTTAATACAGTAAATTCCTATATAGTGTGCTTCCCTATAGTGCGAATTCGTATAATGCAACGAAAAAATTGCAACTAGTACTCGATTCACAAATAAATAACTATAAATATAAATAATACACGATATTATTTGTATTATATTTATTTAAATCACATATCCAAAATATTTCAAATCATTAAATTATTCCGTTACGGTTTCAAGGGCTAAAATTTGGCTGAATTATTTAGGTTTATTTAAATCACATATTATTTAAACTATATAAATAATACGTGATTTCCTATAGCCAGAATGTATTCCCATGTTGTACGAGAGTCTGCTGTAATAGATTTTTAATGTGATCATTACACAAACCATCAAGACTTACCATTTTAAATAATAAAAAAAAAATACCATTTTAGATAATAGTAAGCAATCATAAAATTTAAAATGTGAAAAATATATGATATATGATGATTAATGTTTTCTGAAATGAAGTAATAAAATAAAATAAAAAAAAAGAAATTAATCTAATCATTACTTGAACAGTAAATTTTTTTCCATTCTAATTCAGAAGCTATTTAGCTAATAATTAATTCAAAAGCTAGATCTAGCGGCAAAGTCCGATGTAGATAATCAAAAATTAATTCTAAATTAATATAACTGTCTGAAGAATCAATCTGCTCGTTGACCACAGTGGTCTAGTGCTATGACGTTGGGACGTTAGCCCAAAGGTCCCCGGTTCGATCCCAGGTCGCGGTGGATTCCACAGTGGTCTAGCGCTATGACGTTGGGACGTTAGCCCAAAGGTCCCCGGTTCGATCCCAGGCCGCAGTGGATTTTTTCTTCAGATAAATTAGTTAAAAATTCTAGTTTAATTATTAATTAATAGATGGCGGTAAAATTAGTTTAAATTCTTTCAAATCATTAAAATTACCGTTAAAGTTTCAAGGGATATAATTTGGCTAGTAAAATTAGGTTTATTTAGAAGCTATTTAATTTAAAATAAAGAAAACAAAATTAATTTATTTTTGTATTTGTTTTGTAAGATGAAAAAAAAAAAATCAAATCCCTGTTTATCTGACATAGATTACATCTTTTTTAAATTTCCTGTTTTGGAATTGAAATACAATCTATAATTTTATAATTTGATTTGTAATATTAAAATATAAAATAAAATCATATGTCAAAATTAAATATATTCTGTAAATATTTATCTAATAAATTTATTTGATTTAACTATATTTTTTTGTTTAAAGACATTTGTTTCTTTGACATAGATTGTTGAAGTCTGTGTTTAACACTAGCATCCTAATTCTTGAAATGTTTCACTTTGTACTAAGTGAAAAATTTCAAGTGCATGGTAAGTCAGCAAATCCACAACATACACTTCCAATATACTGAAATTTGCATTCATTCTTTGAGTCTAAAAAGGAACTTTACATAAATTTCTGAATTTTTTGTAAAATATACAAAAAATGTTATCTAATTGGAAAGGCATAATTATGAAATCATTGTAATATTCGAATTTTTTATTGATGATAAATCTTTTCCTCTATATATAATTTAAATATTTTATATCTTAATTTCTTCTGTAGTGCATCTCTTCATCTGCATGAATTAGTAAACTGTCGTTGGGTAGAAGAAGTAACACAACAGTTAGACACATTGCAGTTAGTTGGAACTGCTAAAGGAGAAGTTCCTGACAAAGAAAAGTGAGTTATAACTAAATTATTTTTATATCTTTCAAATAAAAACAAGCACTCAGAAAAATTATATCATCAATAATGTTTTCAGTCTATCATTAGATTATCTCCATTTGGCTGAAGATGATCTAATGATAGGTCAAGAAACTATTGATAATTTAATTCTTTTGAATACTATTTTTATTTGAAATATTATATGATAATAAATATTAATAGTTTTACATCTTTAATATTAACCTGTTTGCTGCTGTTGACATGTATATATGTGAAGGATGTGGAATAAAAAATGAGTTAAAAAAGAGAGAGAAGAGCTTAGTATGTTTCCATGAATGAAAGGAAATATATATATATATGTTTTGAAAATGATTGATTGTGGAGAAAAATATAAATATAAAAGCAATTTTTAAAAGAAAGATAAATTTTATTGAAGATGGTTTACAGAACAACTGCAAAGGTTGGGTGTAAACTCGACACTCCGCCAAAGTTCGGTTCCCGTACCCCCTCCGTCTTGCCTTCTTTACTGGCCGTAGTGATTTTAATGTCAATTCTAAATTCTGTATTAACGACCCAGTCGATAAAAACATAGACTGCTTCAAGTAACTGCTCCATTTCAAAATTTCAAAAAACATATTTATTAAGGATAAACACGCTAGTAAACTTACAATTAGTATAATGTCCCGTCAATAAAAGAATTTCTTTAAACAAACTTTTTTTCCTTCCAATTGCTATGCACAAAGACAACAAATTTCCAATGAATACTAAACAGTAACATTCAAATCTAGCAACAACAAGGGACGAACAACAGCAACACTTCTCCAGGACAAGCAACAGCAGACGAACAACACCACTTCTCCAAGACAGCCACAGCAATGCAGTCGGAGTAACTGAAGATGGGACACATCATGCCACTCAGCAGATGTGCCTTTATATTGTACTTAATTAACATAACAAAAAAAGGGCAAATAAAGTTTATTTTGAAAACCTGTTGAGGACGAATTATTTTCTTTTTTATCACTTTTCACAGTAACAAAACATTGACGATGACATTCATTCTTTTTCTTCAATAATAAATTTTCTAGTATGTAACCAAGTGACCTGTAAATGAGAGTACACCAAAATAACGACAACCACATTCCTCCCTCCTCCATGCAGGTAATGGTTTCCTTTCTTCTCTGGTTGTTTTTCTTCAATTTTAACAGATTTAACGAACATAATACTATAATATAGGATCTTTTTTCCCGAATCGTATTCCTCCCTCCTCCATGCAGGTAATGGTTTCCTTTCTTCTCTGGTTATTTTTCTGCAATTTTAACAGATTTAACGAACATAATACTATAATATAGGATCTTTTTTCCCGAATCGTTACATAACTATGGCTGATGAGAGAATGTCCATGTAAATGAGGTCCTGGTTATAAGGTTGGCCATTAATGTTGTTGTTGAAAATCAGGAATGGAATACTAGTAGTCTGTGTGTGTTCATATTTGAGGACATTGAAGTGGTTGTTGGTTGGATTGCTGTGTTATGTTAAAGAACTATCGTTCATAGTCAAGAACTGTGTCCTTGTGTTAGTAACTGTTTTTATTTGTTGAAAAAAATTGATATGACAACTATCTTCTATGTTTAAAATTAAAATTATCAGTATTTAGTGTACCTGCTTCTTTGTGCTTTTGTAACAGTTTTATATTTATTAAATTCATTAATAAAAGTGTTATTAACCATGTTTCCAGTATTCTAACCCATATAATTGGCTGATGGGCTATGGCCTGACTCCTTCAAAAAAGATGAATTAATACAGCTTACGAACAGCTAACTGTTCTAACTACTCTGCAAATTCCAGAGTTCGGCCTGAGCTCAGGTCTTCACTAATTTCAAAATTAAATATAATTAAATTCAAAACAATCCATCAAAAGTAACGTCTAACCGGCAAAACAAAACAACCAGAACTTACAACTAGAAGTACCGAGTTTTCATTCACAGTCAAATTCAACACTGACATTGAACCATGTGAAGGAATTCATCATCAAGACGACATGTGGGTTAGGAATTCCATTTGCCCCATGCCAAAATGTTGTAAATGGAATTCAAATGTTGCTACTTTATATTTATGTTACTTCTATGTTTTTAATAAATAAAGTAATAAAATTTTATATTCTAAATTTCAGAGTTGTATTGTATTGAAAAAATTATTTCAAGTTGATGATGATATCCATGTCAGAGTGAGAAGTCCGGGACTACGATCGGAACTTCTCGGTTCGGTCCCGACCGTTCCTGAGGAGTTTCCCTCCTTAAAGGCGTACTAAAGTTAAAATTATAGTGAAAATCTCGTCTTTCAATCCAGTTTAAGATGTTAGTTATTAAATTCACAAATGACTCCATAGTTTCAAAATTAAATATAATTAAATTCAAAACAATCCATCAAAAGTAACGTCTAACCGGCAAAACAAAACAACCAGAACTTACAACTAGAAGTACCGAGTTTTCATTCACAGTCAAATTCAACACTGACATTGAACCATGTGAAGGAATTCATCATCAAGACGACATGTGGGTTAGGAATTCCATTTGCCCCATGCCAAAATGTTGCAAATGGAATTCAAATATTGCTACTTTATATTTATGTTACTTCTATGTTTTTAATAAATAAAGTAATAAAATTTTATATTGTAAATTTCAGAGTTGTATTGTATTGAAAAAATTATTTCAAGTTGATGATGATATCCATGTCAGAGTGAGAAGTCCGGGACTATGACCAGAACTTCTCGGTTCGGTCCCGACCATTCCTGAGGAGTTTCCCTCCTTAAAGACGTACTAAAGTTATAATTATAGTGAAATTCTTGTCTTTCAATCCAGTTTAAGATGTTAGTTATTAAATTCACAAATGACTCCATAGTTTTAATTAAATGAAAAACTTTTATTATGCTTAACACAAAAGAGATTAATAAGTATTATACAACCTGCCATGTCCCGCCGGGTTTCTAAATTTCCATACATAAAAGTCATACAAGTTGAGAAACAAACACTTTGGCCGACCAGATCCAGTAAAAACGTCACCAGCACCTCCAGAACCAATCTCCGAGCGGGACACAAGGCCCTCTGATCTCAAAAATGCTCCTCAGTCAGGAAGGCCAACCAAGGTTGATGACGATAAAATAAAGGCATTAATCGAGTCAAACCATTGTTATACGACACAAGAGATTGCAGACAAGAGATTGTACATCCACCATTCAACCATTCACGATCACCTGAAAAAGCTGGGATACATAAGCAAGCTTGATATTTGGGTTCCTCATGAACTTGAAGAAGTTCATATGATGGCATGCAAAAACATCTGCGACATGCTCATTAAACATGAGGAAAATGATCCTTTTTTGAAGTGATTGATAACTGGTAATGAGAAGTAGATCGTTTACAACATTGTGGTGCACAAATGGTCTTGGTCCCAGCATGATGATCCGCCTCAAACGACATCAAAAGCAGACATTCATCAGAGGAAGATTATGCTCTCAGTATGGTGGGATTTTAAAGGTATTGTGTTTTTTGAGATTCTACCAAGGAACCAAACAATCAATTCAGAAGTGTACTGTCAGCAACTGAACATTTTGAATGAATCCATCATCCAGAAACATCCAGAGCTCGTTAATTGTAAAGGAGTTGTTTCCATCATGATAATGCAAGACCCCATTCAAGTTTGATCACCGGCCAAAAAATATTGGAGGTTGATGGGATGTGTTGCCACACCTACCAAACTTGCTTGACCTTTCGCCATCAGACTTCCACTTGTTTCACTCTCTTTAAAACTCCTTCTGTGGTATGACGTTCAACTCAAGTTTGATCACCGGCCAAAAAATATTGGAGGTTGATGCGATGTGTTGCCACACCTACCAAACTCGCTTGACCTTGCGCCATCAGACTTCCACTTGTTTCACTCTCTTTAAAACTCCTTCTGTGGTATGACGTTCAATTCAGATGAGACTGTAAATCAGCACCTTGTTCAGTATTTCGCTGATAAAGAGAGGTCCTTCTATGAAGGAGGAATTATGAAGTTCCCTGAATGATGGCAAAAGGTTATCAAGCAAAATGGGCAATATATCTTTGATTGATCTTTGTTCTTTATATAAATAAATATACTTTTTAAAACACAGAAAAATTGTGTCATGACTTTTCAGACAACCCAATAGATTGTAAAGAACAATATTAATTTGATGTGTAAAATTGGTAAATCAATCTTATTACATATTTCAGATAAAGATTAAATGGAATCCTCAAACACACAAAATTTTCCATGAGAATACACTTTTAAATGTAAAATTATGTAAATCGGATTAATTTTAGATAAATTCATTGTAAATAATATATTTTAAAATTACATCCTCAGTATTAAATATCGGATGTATGCATTTGAATATTCTTGTTAAACAGTTCATAGAAAGACTGACTTTTTTAAATTTACACTTGTTGTTTTAATTTTATAAAATTTCTGTTAATTTTTATTTCTTAGATGCAAAACTCATAAGGAAAAACTAAGTGTTTATTTAATTTTATGAAATTTCTGTTAATTTTTATTTCTTAGATGCAAAACTCATAAGGAAAAACTAAGTGTTTATTGTTGGAACTGTAAAATGTGTATTTGTCATCAGTGTGCACTCTGGGGTGGAATGGTAAGTTATTTTATGATGATGATGATTTAATTTTGATGATAAATTAATTTTAAGGAAATTAATCTCTGAATTTTAAAATTTATAATATCATATTTATCTTCTTACTGCTCTAACCGGATACATGGTGCTATAACTTCCAGAACTTTATAATATCAGTTTATTAATATTCATATTACTTAATAACTGCTTATACTCTGTTTAATTCTTATATTAAAACGCACTAAATAGCAGTGGAGAGTAATTCATAATTAACTTTATTCAGTTAAGAACAGGTTCACAAAAATAAGTTTTTGTGAACCTGATGATGGCCGCCATGAAGGCCGAAAACGTTTGTTCTTAACTGAATAAAGTTAATTATGAATTACTCTCCACTGCTATTTAGTGCGTTTTAATATAAGAATCAGTTTATTAAATTGGTACTTTTTATTTATATATTTAATGATAATATATATCACTTACTTTATTTTTTCTTAAAGATCTTCTTTTTTTTCTTTTAATTTGAAGTTTATTCCAGTTAGAATTTTCATATTTCAAATTACTATGTAAAGAATTTATTATGGATGATATAGTCATCCAAAATCATATAATTTGATTTGAGATCACATAAATTGAGACAGATTTTACCATAAATACAATGTTTGAGATATAGCTTTATTGTCATTGTCAATTACGTGATCTTGCTATAGACATATCTCATATAGTGATTTTAAACTGTGTTGCTTGAATTTCCTACATAATTTTTGAGATACTCTAGCCGTTGTTGTGGTACTGATATCTTTGATATTGTATAAAGTAAGTTTTACCTTTAATAGAAAATTCAATTTTATATTTTTTTTTAAGAATAGTAAAATTTCAGTGTTGTGAAATTTGTTAAATTTTTATCATTTATGATATTTTTACACTCTGTAAGCAGGAGTATTATTATATCTTTATAAATTATGCTCAAATTGTTGTATATTAAAGACTTTTTATTTGGTTAATCTGAAGCACTTTCGGATATTCATAGCCCTCTTCTGCGGTACAATCTTTAACAGGATATTGAACATTGGATGTTCAATTTTTAAATCCGGTTAAAGATTGTATCACTGAAGAGGCTATGAATATGCTGGTAAAAATCTAGAAAAAATGGTTAAAATCTGAAATTCTATCATATCTTCCTTATTTCTATCATATTATTCAAAAATTTGCTTTTCCGTCGATATTTTAATAAATTTTTGAATATGCTGAAAGTGCTTTGGATTAACCAAATAAAAAGTGTTTAATATACAACAATTTGAGCATAATTTATAAAGATATAATAATACTCCCACTTACAGAGGTGTAAAAATATCTATCAAATTTCATTTAATTGGAATTTCACGAATAACAATTTATCATGTAGGATTGAATATATTCTAAAATAAGAATTTTTAATTTGTAATTATAATTCTGTCAAATTTCATTTAATTGGAATTTCACGAATAACAATTTGTTTATCATGTAGGATTGAATATATTCTAAAATAAGAATTTTTAATTTGTAATTATAATTATAATTTTTTTTTTTATATTTTAGAATTTTTCATTTTTTGCAGTAATCATATTGCATAATTGCTATAAATCAAGTAATATTACTCAAGAGCCCTTTAGCAGTCAAAAGATTTTTTATTTAGAAACGTTTTCAATGCTATTGGCATCTTCCTCAGCTGTTGTAATAGCTGAGGAAGATGCCAAGAGCGTTGAAAACGTTTTTAAATAAAAATCTTTTGACTGCTAAAGGGCTCTTGAGTAATATTACTTGTAGTTTGTATTTGGTGCAGTCTAACTGAATGTTTATTATGCTATAAATCACTTGTTTATTAATTTATTATGCATTTATAATTTATTGTACATAAAGTATCGGAGTTTGGCGATGATAATAGTAATAATGTTATC
This sequence comes from Olivierus martensii, assembly GCA_000484575.1. Lineage (NCBI taxonomy): Eukaryota > Metazoa > Arthropoda > Arachnida > Scorpiones > Buthidae > Olivierus > Olivierus martensii. Next base: position 13,187 of record AYEL01069627.1, read on the forward strand.
TTCAGAAATGGTTTGTCTATAAATCACTTGTTTATTAATTTATTATGCATTTATAATTTATTGTACCTAAAGTATCGGAGTTTGGCGATGATAATAGTAATAATGTTATCTTCAGAAATGGTTTGTCAGGTTTTCTCGTAAATATATATGGAAGGATAATTTTCCACCTGCAGTTTTGTTGATGTTAGGAATTGGTCACTCATTGGTTCCCCCATTTTGGCTCGATGAGAAAAGATGGAGAGAAGCTTTTTTGGTCTATATTTCAACTGAGTTAGGCTACATGGATAGCTATAAACGTTTTTGAATAAGTGATTTATCTTACATTTCTGGCTAATTTACTTTTATTTAAAAAATTTTTCTTTTTTCACATAATAACCAGACTAATTTTTGTGACACATTATCTGACATCTGTAAATGTCCGAAAATGGTGATTCGTAACAAACTGAAAAATCAATTTCCAACCAACACTCACAAGGGGAGGACACAGCTGACCCCCCACCGATTTTGATCCAATATAACTTTTCATTCAAACTGTCAGTTCATAACAGACAGGTAAGAACTAATGATCTGACTAGTAGAGAATAGTGTTTATTAGAATATTGATGAGAAATCAGATGTGTCAAGTTCCTTAGTAAATAAAATAACTCTAGGTTCCACAAATTCTTCTGGCTATAAATATTACATAATTCAGGGAGGATCAGTACATCCAACAATAAGCTGATGTGTGCATAAGATGATTCCTGATATTTTAAAAGTTAAAAAAAAAATGGTAAAAGCAATGATTCTTTTATAAATTGGTTCTGCGCTGTTAAGGATGTTGAGGATCGAAGATTCGCACATTGGAATCAAATACGGAACTGAACAAACAAGAACACATTTATTGGAACACTTACTAAAATACAAGAACTAAAAGAATAGACGGTTACAACCAGACGACTCGACCGTGCATACCAGAGGGACGACTCAACCATGCGTAGGAGTGGGGATTATTTATAAAAACAAACAAGGAGTTGGAGGGAGTACTATATCTAACAGCTGCAAGTGACAAAATCGGCAATGTTAATCCAACATGCCCCAACAATAGATAGAAAATGGCAAAAATCTACAATGTATTAGCTATGATATTTAAGAACAAAAAATGTAAATGTATTATTATTATTAAATAATAATAATAAAATTAATTTCATTATTAGAATGGATTTATATTACAAAATGAAAAATAACAGTTTACATTTTTTATATAATAATAAAATTCATTTCATTCAAGTTCAATTTATTTTAATAATAAAGGTAAAGTATGTTAAATTGTCTATTTAATGAAAATTTGACAAAATGACAAGCTTCAACAAGAGTCTTGAAATGTTTGTGAGAAATGCAAATCTCAAACGAGACAAACACATTTTTGGTTGACTTATTTGTCAATACATTTTTATAAAAATCTTTTTTTTTTTCTTTTCAAAAAGTCTCAACTGATATTTCAGTATATACAGTATTCAATATTATTATAAATGGTAGGTTTAATAATAATTAAAGTATTCTATAATAAAAATTAAAGCTGAATATTATGTTCAGTTTTCCATTTTTAATGATTTAATCAAATATTTTAATCATAATTTTCAAAATAAATATAAAATAAAAATAATAGGAAAAATCTAATAATAGCTAAAAATACTGGAAAGTTAATAAAATACTTTTAAATGGCATTTAAAAATATCACAATAAATTTATGATCAATGACTATTATCACATTGATTTTAGATTTCTGAAGATGATTATTTCATAGATTAGTGACTGTAAATTGAATTTTAATTTTTACTAACTCCAACATATCCATCTTGTCTTCCTTCTATTTCAGTTAATGTATCCCAATCTCTGAGATTTAACAAAACAATGGCACTCAAGTCAACTAAGAAAATATCTGGAGGAGTATCTAATAATAAAAAAAATTACATAATTTTAAATTTTGAATCTTAAGTAAAAAATTTTAATGTATTTTATCTTGAACATAAAAGATATATTTTTATTAATATAAATGTTTCCTTATTAATATCTAATTATAACTCTGAATAGATATACACCAGTAGGCAGAATGAAATAAATTACTAATTAACATATGAGTTTCTCAGAAGTCATACTGATTAACTTCATTTTTTATATATTTCTCAATTTTAGTACCAGTGCACATGATTAATCAAAACATGTATTTGGGTACTAAAATAGAGAAAATTTATAAAAAATGAAGTTAATCAGTTTGGCTTCTGAGAGATTCATTTATAAAAGAAAAATTTAAATTTTGAAATTTTATACATGGCTTTCTTTGATTTTTGATTAATATTAATTCTATTACGACATCAATGCTTTCTTTTTAAATACAAATTATTATTCTTTGACATGAAAGATCTTTTACATTTGTGCTTCTAATATTCATTAAAGGTAGATATAGAACTGAACAATAAAATACAGATAGTCCTTGACACTGTCATAGGTTGGAACAGTCATAAAACTTAAATGCCCAAAATTTTTGAGTTACGATTGTTTAATAGGACACTATACATTATCTTAATAAACATAATGTATACAAAATTACAAAAACCAGAGGTGTAACCATTACATTAAATGGCCTGACAGTATTTATGTTTCGTTTCTCATGATTTTCTCCTAAATTTTGGTGAAATTAAAACAAAAAATGAACAATTGAGATTAACCATTATTTTCTTATTACCTATGATATTTTTTTTATTTTCAGAATTTTATAGCTTATTTTAAGAAAAAAATTCATTTTTTCCAAAAATTTCTAATATATCATTTATCAAATCGCATAATCAGAATAGGTTTGATAAGTTAGACTGTGGTCTCAAACTCAAATTGCATGCAGGCCAAATGTGTAATTTGAAAGGAAATGAAGGGTCGAATATTTTTAAACAAAACTACAATGAAAAGAAATATTTATTTGTAATTACTTTAATTTTTTCTTAAAAAGTTATCAAAATAACATTATAATTATGAGGTTATAAAACAGTTTATTTTTAATTACTACTTGACACCTAAAGATATATTGACTGATTATAGATTTATTGATCTATAGATATATTGACTATATTGACTGATGGACATCTACAAACTTTAATGAAGATAGTTCCAGTAATTTATAACCAAATGACTGGAAACTATCTTCATTAAAGATTATAGATATACATCAGTCAACTGATTTCTTTTGTTAGATTTATTAATTTTCATGGCAAAATTTTGTGAGGGATGATTCATAGATGTGTAGTAACAGGAGCAAAAGCATGAATAGTTATTTAGAGCACAATATGCTTTAAAACTTTATACTGTTATTTTATTAATGTTAAATTGTAATAATTTTCCGACTGTAACATGTATTTAAACAAATAGCTAAAACATCTTTGTGGACCATGCAAAATTGCTTTTTGGGTCAAATACAGGCCATAGGCCATCAGTTTGAGACCATTGAGTTAGACCATAAAATCAACAGGATGGGATTAAAAAAAAATCCAAATTATATTGAGCCATTCAAATATAAACAATGTTTGTTTACTTATAAATTTAAAAATATTTTGGTAACTGAAAAAATTTAGGGTCCACCATCAAAGTGATATATTTTTAATAATTACGTACAAAAAAAAAACTGATTTGCAAAAGTTGGATTAATAAAATCAGGATTGAATTTTTTAATTCATTTTTTTATTGTTTTTTTGTTACACTTCCTTGACGTATATACATGTCAACAGCAGCGAATGGATTAAAAATTAAAGATGCCATTTTTAACCCCATCATCATAAGTCAGAAACATATGGAAGTTGGAAATGCCAAAATTTATAGATTATCCATACCAATATTTATTATATACTCCACTTTATAATAAACTTAACAAACACAAAAATACAAGAATCAGATATAAAAAGGATGCTTTCCATATATCAAACCATTGAGTCAGGAAGTCAAACCCAAGACAAGTGCAGTGACAAATAAAAAAATTTATTGATGATATCATCATCATAAGTACAAGTTGGTTGTAAGTAAAGATAATCATAACATTGAAACTATCTGTATTCAAGATTTATCTTTTTCTTCATATAAATACTCAAGTTTATATATAATGTTTATTTTTATTTTTTGATTCCAATTTCATTCCAATATGAATGATTAATCTATATTATAAAAATAAATCCTTTAAAATTCACTTATAATGTATTTGAAATAAGAATAACTAATATTAACATTGGTTATTATTCCATTTTAAAAATCAGATAAAAACATCATAACAAATATTCAGTTTGGTTGACTTGGCACAAAATTTTTTCCTTATGAATATTTGAATGGACAGTAGTGTGGATCTACTGGGATGAACTGTACAGGCATTTAGGCCTAACATGGTCATATGTGACGATCGCATGTTGGTTCAAATGGGTAAACGAAATCCTCTGATACAATGATGACAACTATACGGTTTAATCAACCAAGGATCTTTATTTGAGAGAGAGATGTGTGGTACAAGTCATTTGGAGGATAAATATATATATATAACAATAATGTATGGGAAAATTGGAAGCAATGATTCCCTTTCCTTTCTTCTTTTAAACAGTGTTTAGTCCAAATAAAATTAGTCTTTAGTCTCTTAAGCATAAGTTTCTTCTTTTCAAAATATTGAATACTGTAGTTGGCATCAATGTTTAGCACCTTGGTTTGGCACGGCTGTTGACAGACCAGCACCACACAGGGAGAAATTTTGCACCCGACTCTTTGACAGAATAGCACCACACATCACATGGACAGAATTCTCTCAGCCAACTGTCTGGTTCCCTCTTCGAAGAATGTCAATTGTTTATATTAATTTCTTCTACACTAAGGTGGTGAAATAACTTTGATTAATTTATCATTTAATACTACACCTGTGTTTATAGAACTGCGATTCTCTTACAATATTGTTTATGGTCATGTGATATTCAATTTCCCTTCTTTCTTTTAAACAATTTACAAGTTCTAGACGTTACAATAATATTAATTGAATGACTATTAATGAGTTTTTTCAATTACCTTGAAAAATTTATCTATTGAGGTCATCTCAGATCTTACAGTGGTAAGTCATTAACACAATAATAATACTGGGCCTTACATTGAAGGAAGTTAAAATAATGCTATCTAAATTTTATATAATCTCATTACAGAAAAATTTTAACATTAGTTATTCCTGTTTCAAGGTACATATATATTCTCATAAATAACATTTTAAATTAAGATAAAAGATTTATTTACCTCTATCTTGATAATATGATTTAATGCAAGATTTAGCTTTTTGAATAATTTCTTGACACTGTTTAGGATCTTGAAACTTATATATTGGTGTCTCTATAGCTTCTAAAAGATCAGTTTGAAGAAGTTCCCATCCAATCAACCAATTCAACCGTGATACTCCACCTCTTAATTCATCTTGAATCAATCTATATAATTCCCGAGCTCTGACATAATTCTAAAAAAGCATATATTATTTCTGATTAACAAGTATATATGAAACTTACTTAAAATTTGTAACATTTTGCTAATAAAGAAATGTTTCAGGATGTAAAATTTTATAGTGTTCTTATTTTTAATATCATATGCTTTCTGTATTATTAGGATATTTGGGATATACACTTAACACAATTTAAAAAAGAAAAAATTTCAATGAAAACTAGAATATTTGCTTTGATTGTATAAAATTTTATAGTGTTCTTATTTTAATATCATATGCTTTCTATATTATTAGTATATTTGGGATATATACTTAACACAATTTAAAAAAGAAAAAATTTCAATGAAAACTAGAATATTTGCTTTGATTGCTTTATGTATGCATAAATATGTAACTCCAATAGGCAATAAACACAAATGGATTGAAAAGGTTCCTGTTTAATTTTTGTTTTTCTGCTGAAATTGCTTTATTTCTTGTTATTATTATTTTTATATAGCACATTTATTTATCATAAAATTATTTAATGTGATAAACACGAACTGTTTTATACTAATGAACTTTAAAAAATGCACATTGTCTTTAACTTTTCACAATTTCCAGACAGACTGTTTAAAATGTCTGAAGTCATATGGGCCTGATTAAAAGTTCTTCTAACATTTAGCCTGTAGGTTGTAGTTTGGCTAACTAGTAATGGGTTAATGACAAAATTATTTTATTCCTATTTGATTATTTTACTGCTATACTACTTAAATAAAATATACCCATGAGTCTCCTTTTGATGGATAGAGCACACCTAGAGTATGAATATTTCTATTGAGAAAAATAGGTTTGTTTTAAGGTCTATATTAGGTGATGATTTTGATATGTAGCAGCCAATAGCCAGCAGTATATCTTTCATAATACACAAACTGCTATTAACCACAAATATATTGATGTTTTAAAATTAAAAAAAAAAAAAATATTGCAGCATTGCTAATATCTTGCGTTTGTTTTAAGGTCTATATTAGATGATGATTTTGATATGTAGCAGCCAATAGCCAGCAGTGTATCTTTCATAATACACAACTGCTATTAACCACAAATATACTGATGTTTTAAAATTAAAAAAAAAATATTGCAGCATTGCTAATATCTTGCTTTCTTGAAATTTATTACATTTAAAATAATGATACACTCTTTGCTTTTGGTAACAGATATTGCCATTTTCAACTCTGGTAGAATACTAAGTGACAGAGTGAAACAAGCCCTTTCACAGGCTGTTCACCCTGCAGGGAGATCATCCAGATTATGGAGGATGGGGATCAATGGGCCAGGTCCAGATGCCATGAATAAATTTTTCAAGGTGGGACCCAAGAATCAAACTCAGATTCCTTCAGAGTGGAAAGCTAAAGCATTTCCACACGGCAACTGGTTGATCATGTGCTCTATTATGTTTCTTAATTTTCCTGATCTAAGAAAAAATTCAAGCACAATTGTCTGTTTTTTCCCAGTGGTCAAATCACACAATTCCCACTTTCCTGAAATTCCCAGTCACTGATCATCGTGAATACTTTAAGTATAGATAAGACAATTTAAGGTCATAAGCGATATTTTTGCAAAAAAAGTAAATATTTTAATCAATTTTTCATATGTATTTCATGGAAATTCAATAAAAATAAAAAATTTACACATCCATGTATCTTTGAAACCACATAAAATTACATAAGTTGGAGTCCTACTGTTTAGAAAAGTGAATGTGTGTACTTAAATATAGGAAAGAAATTCAAGAAATAATTGGAAAAAAAGCATTCTTATGACAACACTATAATTAATCATTTAAGGAGAGAGATCAAACAAATAAACAACAGTTTCAAGCATACCAGATCAAAATATTTGGTTGTCCAAAATGTTTTTGCAGTTTTAGGTGATATTGTTTTCACACACTCTTAAATGCAACTAACTTTAATTCAAATCTTGAAAAACCATTATCTGATAGCTAACATTTAACCATATATTTTAACTAAAAAATTTGAAGATAGGATTTCTTTTAATTTTGGCACAATTTTAAAGATAGCCATCCCAAAGGACTATTTTCAGCATATTATGCTGTTTTATTTGAAAACATGTAGAAATGCAGAACAAATGAACAAATAAAAATATTATTTTATTTTATTATAAATGGAAATATACAGAATATACTATTTGTTGTGAATATTTGCTTTGCATCAATATTTCGATGTTATTGATTTAAATGTTTTTACTGCACATTGGATTGATTTTGTTTATAAACTTCTAATATGAATAATCTGATCTGCTAATTTGAATACAAAAATATAGATCAAAAATAATGATTCAAATCTGATATTACAATTAATTTTGAATTCCAAAGACTAAAAGTTTAACTTTTTCAGCCCTTAAATTTAATAATAATAAACAATAAACTAAGAAATTAATAAAATATCTTACCTTGATTGTTCTAAGCTCTTTTGCTTTAGCTAATAAAATATATACAACTTCTGATGATTGAACATTTCTTAATAATGAAGTAATATGTCGAGGATGTTCCCACTAGACATAAAATAATGAGAATATAGTTTAAAACTAAATAAAACAGTAATTAAATTAATAGTAAAGTTAATACTATTAAGTGTAATTTTATTCAAAATAAATATTTTATCCTAGGAAGTAAATATAACCATTAAATGTTCAATTAAAAAAATAGCATCAATCAACAATCTTTAATTGTCAAAGGAACAAAAACAAACAACACACAACAAGCTTCCAAACCAGGATATTGGTTACTTAAAGGAACAAACACTTTTTTTAGTAGATTTTGTTATATTAATTTTAAATATCTTAATTTTCTGCCAACTATAGACATGAGATAACATAATTTTATATAAAAGTTAAAAAAATTTTTAAATATTACAATTTATTTTTACATATATATAATTTGGTTCACTGTCTTTAAACAAAATACAATAATTGTTCCTTTCTCTTCCTGTAGACCAATGATTTCTAATTTTTACATATAGTTAATGTATCATTTTATGTAATTCAACTGTTAAATATGAAGATAAAAAATACAATCCATACTGCATCTGAACATTTTGCACCAGACTCAATTTGGATATCTGATATTTCTAGATAACTGACAATTCAAATGACAAATGACCAAAATATTTTATTTAATGCAAAAATGATAAAATTAATTGTGTCTGTAATAATTACTGTAATTTTTATATCTGATATAATTCAATTTCTGCAAGAATTTTAGGACAGTCCATTAGTTAATGACTACAATTGACTATTTCATAAAAATATGTAGTAATTCAATTTAAGGTAATTGAATTATATTCTCAAGAATTTTTACATTACTGAATAATTATAACTTATTATAATTATTTTCTTCCTGTTTATCAGAATTAATTTAATTTTCAGAAATTTTTATTTTTCATAGGGAAAATTCCATGTTTGATAATATTGCTATTTGACAGCTTGGCACAAACTTAATAGTATGACCATTTCTATGATTGACTAACTGTAGAGATTGCCAGAAAAAAATAAATATTAATTAACCATCCAAATTATTGAAATAATATATCCTGAACATTTTTAATCTGACAACATTGGAATATGAAATATGAATGACCATGGCTATTTTCATTTCCAGATCAAAACTACAGAAATCACAATGAAATATTTCCCTATTTTCCTGACAATAAAGCACATACTCATATTTTCCCCATAACTTTCTAATGAAAACACACATTTTATAAACAGAAGTTTAATGTGCAAAGTAAAACTTCCATTATTTATTAAATGTCAAAATAATATATTAAAAATATCTATTTTCATATTTTTCTTTATAAAATACATAATTTTTTTAAAGTTCTCATTATAGATATAACATTTTTCATCAATAAAATCTTTTCCAATATTTTGCTCCAAAATTTTAAATTTTAAAGTAAATTTTAAATTAAATTTTAAAGTATTTTTTATCTGTGATTTATTTTATCTGTGGGAGAATTTTGTAAAATTAAGGTAATTTAAAAGTATAATTTTTAATTTGAAATATGTTAAATTAATTTGTTGTTTTTTAAGTAAATTTATGTAAATTTTTACAGTTACCATGTGTTGTCTAACTGAAGAGGGTGCTAAGTCGAAATGCATTTTAAATACCATGGTTAACTGCTTTAAGAGATCTTTTGAAAAGTAATTTTGGGATTCCTATTTTAATGATTGTTAAGTCGGTGTGATGTAAAAAGATGCTTAATAAAGGCTGTACTCAAGAAAGCCTAAAATGAATCTTGTAAATTAATGTTAATTTTCAATTAGAGATTCCTATTTTAATGATTGTTAAGTCAGTGTGATGTAAAAAGATGCTTAATGAAGGCTGTACTCAAGAAAGCCTAAAATGAATCTTGTAAATTAATGTTAATTTTCAATTAATAAAATCGGACGAGGAGCAGTCCAAGAACAGTCACTTGGCTTTGAAGGGGACAAGGAGCAGTCCAAGAACAGTCACTTGGCTTTGAAGGGGTGAAGATGAGGAGCAGTCCAAGAACGGGTCACACGATTTTGAAGGGATGAAACATCAGAAAGATGGGCTTTTTGCCGCTTGGCTTTGAAGGGGTGAAACATCAGAAAGATGGGCTTTTTGCCGTTCAAATTTTCGGTTAGTAAAACCGAACGAGGAGCAGTCCAAGAACGGTCACGGCTTTGAAGGGATGAAACATCAGAAAGATGGGCTTTTTGCTGTTAAAGATTTTGAAGGGGTGAAACATCAGAAAGATGGGCTTTTTCTGTTAACTGTGCTTTGAAGGGGTGAAACATCAGAAAGATGGGCTTTTTGCCATTAAATGTTTAACATTACTGTACTTTTGAAGGGGTGAAACATCAGAAAGATGGGCTTTTTGCCATTAACTGTTTTGAAGGGGTGAAACATCAGAAAGATGGACTTTTTCCGTTAACTGTTTGATTAGTAAAACCGGATGAGGAGCAGTCCAAGAACAGTCACTTGGCTTTGGGACAAGGAGCAGTCCAAGAACAGTCACTTGGCTTTGAAGGGGTGAAGATGAGGAGCAGTCCAAGAACGGGTCACACGATTTTGAAGGGATGAAACATCAGAAAGATGGGCTTTTTGCCCACACGAAGGGTGAAACATCAGAAAGATGGGCTTTTTTCCGTTAACTGTTTAACATGGACGAGGAGCAGTCCAAGAACAGTCACACGATTTTGAAGGGGTGAAACACCAAGATAATGGAATTTTTTGCCATTAGCTATTTAGCATTACTATTATTCAGCTTTGTTATTGTGAAAATTTTTGTTGATTAAAAATTGATTTTGGTTTTGATTTGGCGGTTGGTTTGATGATGGGATGAGACACAATTCCTGGTAAGTTATTATTTTAGATGATGAACAATGATATAAAATATGAAAATAAATATTTCTTAAACATTTAGTATTGTGGTTATTCTTCATGAGGTTGGTTAATGGCCAGAATCTCACAAAGCAAGAACCAATTACCATATTTTACACATAGTTAATACTTCGAATAGTGCAAGAAATTCGTGGACTGATTATTCACACTAATCAAGGCCTACCTGTATATGAGATGTATATTATTTGCAACTTAGAGACCAATTTATTGATGATATAAGAGCAATATAATACAATATAGAGATGAATTTGCTTATTTAATAATTATTTAATATTATAATATTATTTGCTTATTTATATATATTATTTTAATTATATTAATTAAAATATTTATATATATTTATATAATATTATTTGCTTATTTATTTAATAAATTTAGCCTGGGAAAATCCGATTATTTGCACTAATCAAGGCCTACCTGTATATGAGATGTATATTATTTGCAACTT
>AYEL01069632.1:0-15402 GCA_000484575.1 Olivierus martensii
AAAATGTTTTATATGTACTATATATGGTTTATATGTAAAATGTTTTATATGTTGTAAAGATGTTTTATCGTAATGTTAGTTGTAAACGTTTTGTCGGGTTTTCGTATTAATGTATTTGATTGGTGACTGTCCAACTGGAGTTTGTTGATGTTAGGAACCGGTCACTGATTGGTTCCTGACTTGGTATGATGAGGGAGAGAAACTTCTCTGATCTGTGTATTATAACTGAGGCAGGCTACGTGGATAGCCGAAAACGTTTTTGATTAAATGATTTTTCTTATTATTTGGCTTTTGAGTTGTGTTTTTGGAACTTCACAGTTAGACAAATTTAAGAAAAAGTATTAGAATGAAATTTAAAAAAGGCATTAAAGTATTTATAACTATAAATGGAATAAATATCAAAAACAAGTAAAGTTAAGTATTAAAATAATAATTTATTAAATTCAAAAATACTTACAAAGTATTAATAAACTTTATTGAAAACAATAATTAAGCAAGAAAAAAAGTTAGTGAAATATAACTTGTTAATTATCAAACAAATACCTAAAAACAACAATAAAGTTATTAAACAATAGTCCAATTATCCAATAAACTTTAAATTCAGCAAACTATAAACTACCACTTACTCTAAAAGAAAATATCTGATTGATTGATAATTCAACTAAAAAACAAAAACTAATATCTGCTTTCCAATTCAATTTAAATAAAAAGATAACATTATGCTCAGTAGTAAAGGAAATAAATTTAATAACATAATAAACATGAAGCACTTTTGGCTACTAGAAAACTATCGTCAGTTTATGCAACATAATAAAATAGAATGTAATATTTCCATGTGGTGTTCTTAAAAGTTCTAAAAAACAAAAATTTTAAACGTTAAAGCAAAATACAAAAATATAATATTATCATAAGTACAAAATAGAGTAGTCTATCATATTATAATACAATATTAAGATTGATTAAATAAATATATATAAATAAATATAAAATCTAAAAATAAACACACTAATATAATTTAAAATAAATTACCGTATTTGCCGGCGTATAAGACGCACTTTTTTTCTTTGAAAATAGGTCTGGCAGATTTGTTTTGGGTACCCCTTTATTATGTTCTATGGCAGGTTTTACAGTTACTATTTTATTTTTATTTTGTAGTTTATTTTCATGTTCATCATATACCTATATATTGAAGATTAATGATTATTGTAATTGGTATAACGTTATTTTAAAATGTTTTATATGTATTATATATGGTTTATATGTTAAAATGTCTTATATGTTGTAAAGATGTTGTATTGTAATGTTAGTTGTAAACGTTTTGTCGGGTTTTCTTATTAATGTATTTGAATGGTGACTGTCCAACTGGAGTTTGTTGATGTTAGGAACTGGTCACTGATTGGTTCCTGACTTGGTATGATGAGGGAGAGAAACTTCTCTGATCTGTGTATTATAACTGAGGCAGGCTACGTGGATAGCCGAAAACGTTTTTGATTAAACGGTTTTTCTTACTATTTGGCTTTTGAGTTGTGTTTTTATTAAAGAAATGTGGCATTAGTAATGCAATGGATGGTACAGAGGACAATTTGTTGTATGAGGACTCAGATGCTGATTTAGAAGAGGTTTCAAGTGACTCTTCATTTAACTCTGGAGATGAGTGTCTGGGTCTTGACGAAGAAGATTAAAAGGTGTTCTTTCCCAGATAGATTGGGTATTTGCAGAAAGTATTTGCTGTTTGTATTACTTTATATTTAAAATACTGTAAATTCATTATAATGATCAGTAATAAAGTTTTATCCTTCAAAAATGTGTATAAAAAAGAGGGTGCGTCTTATGCGCCGGTGCGTCTTATACGCCGGCAAATACGGTATATAGTTGGAATCTGAAAAGTGTTTAGACAGTTTCGATATAATAATGTAGAAATGAAGAGTCTGTAAGAAATTTCACTTAAAATAGAAAAATTGTTCTCTCCAATTAACAAAGCTAACCATTTGGGTAATGCTGAATACACTAAATCCAAAATTTCAGGAGGTCCTTCAGAATGATATCATTTATAACCTTCCTAAACTTCTTTCTTCTTAGGATCTCAATAGCTTCCACTATGTTGTCATCTGTGAGCAGCAAGAATGGCCTAATTATTTTAAATAAAGACCTCATTCAAGAAAAATGGCACATTTATCAAGAAAGTTACATGTAATAAAAATGTATTAATTTGTAAACGACTCTTATAATCTTCCAGTAACTTAGATCTTAGTAGTAGTGACCTTATTGGCTAGATAAAAGAAACATACCATTAAATATTAATTAAATTAAATACAAAATTCACATATTTATCCATTTTCTTATCCAAATAAGATAAGAAAGCACAGTTAATAGGATGAGAAAATTTATTATGCAGTATCCAAAATATAAAGTATGGAAAGTACTTTTAACCTCATTAGGTCATCCTTAGTTCACTAATTATACAAAAGAATAAACTATAGTTCTAAGAACAGAACATGTAATTCAGAATCATAGTTCTTAAAAGTTGCATTGTAGCATGTGTGGCACTCTGGCAGAAATAATAAATTATTTACAAACAATGTTAACAGTTAATTGTTTAGTGAGAACATAATATGAGAAAACATTACTTTAATAAAAATTACTCAATTATTATTTAAGATGCTATACTGCATTCATTAGGCATCATTTGTCATGACATTGGGATACTTACTGGCATATTATCATTCATCACATATGTTTACTGTCTTCATTCATATATAGTCAAAGCCTTGTAGTGAGGGCTTCTCTCTTGTTATAGACATATCTTATTGATGACAAAGTCAATTCATAAAAATATTTGTCTAAAGAGGTGTTCATGTTACTCATTTTTATGTTGTGTTTATATTCTTTAATTATTTTTATTAACAATCATGACATCATTCCAACATACTCCTCTATTCAGTCATTTAACTTATTGAGACTTGGGATAAAATAAATCCCTGACTTATCAAATGAATTCACTAGGTGCTTATCTGTTCTAACTTGCCTAAAAAAAGTGGATTAATGAATAAAAATCACATCCACACCTGTTTTTCATATCATTTTCTTAGCCAGACCTTGTAAAGTTTTATGATATCTAATAGGCAGATGGCTGACCTATGTTCTTTGGTTATTATCCATTTACAGGTATGGTTATTGGTTAGAAACTGTATTGTTGAAGTTATAATAAATATTGGATTATTCCAAATGATCACACTAAGATTCGATTTGGCTTTTGATATTTTTTTTCCATGAAAATATTAGTTAAATTTTAGTTTACTCTATCAAAATTGATTTGAATGTACTCTGGATGGCAAAAGTTAAGTAGAAACATTTTCCCCTAATTATTTTTTTAATATTTAAGTATGAAATTGAAAATATTATTAAGAGATAGTTAAAGAATACTGAATATATAAATAATGTTTAAAATATGGCATACATTATTGGAAATATGCAATTCTCAAGTTGCTATACATTATATGCTACCAGAAATTTAGTTGTGTTTCATTTTTGGAACTTTTATCTGTAATTCTGGAATAGTTAAATCTTATAAAAATGCCTAATAGACAATATTTAGCTCATTCTTTGTGATGATGTGATATTAATTGGATGGAGATTGAATTTAGTCAAGTTGATATGGTCAGGAAGTTGAATATATCAAGAATAGTAATATCAAGGTTATGAAAGCAGTTTTAGAATACAAAAGACATCATTAGGAGACTTGTTGAATTACAATGATCATCTTGAGGTTCTTATGCTACAAGAACTTAAGATGATCATTACTTGCAAATAACGTCATAGAAGTATACCAATTTTCAGCTTGTTTCTGAACTCACTGAAGTAATTGGAAAGAGAATTTCAAGATTGTGACTAGAAGACTTAATGAAGTAATCTTTGTCAGAAGCCTACATAGGATGCATTTGAATTGTTGTCAACAAGTCACTGGGATACTAATATGTAGAATAAAATTCTACTCATAGAGAAGTCCATATTCAATCTACAATCTGATTCCTGAAGGGTTTTTATTTATAAAGAATATGTTACAAGATATCAACTATTAAACATTAGATAAATCAATAATTTTAGAGGTGAAGGTTATTGGTGTGAGCAAGGATCACTATCAACAGCCAATAGATCTCCATATTTTTGAGAGTTATACTTTGAATGAACATTATAGAAATGAAATCCTTGAACAATATGTTTTTCCATTTGCAAAGTAATAGGTCCAAAATTCACATTGGTGGATGATAATGCTTTCTCACACAAACATCATCTTGTAGACTAATATCTTAATGAACAGAGAATTGCTTGAATAGATTGGCCAAACAAATCTCCTAACTTAAATCTAATTGAGCATGATGGGATAATTTTAAAAGATAAATTGCTGTTATCATTCCTCTTCCCAGAAGCCTTGTTATGTTTAAAATTGCTCTTTTCTGTGAATGATTGTTAATGTTCTCAGAACTTTTTGACAGCCTTATGGACAATATGAGAAGGCAATATAAAGTGTGCAATGCAGTTGAAGGTGATTATATTCTTTATTAAGATTAATAGTCATGATTTTCCTAGATCACTATATTGATCATCTTGGGTATTTTAAGATTTAACTCCTGATTTTTTTTTAAATATAAACTAGAGTTTTTTTATTTATATGTTTAAGTAAAATAATAATGTTCGAGTTCATAAAGTTTTAAATAAATTTCATTTAAAATTTTTTAGATATCTTATTTTTCGTTTTATAACAATTTTATCTTCAGTGCAGTTAAGTGGGTTTTAAAAGAACTTATGAAAAAGCAGATTTAAGTTATTTGCAGGCAATAGCTCTTTATATGGGGTTAACTGTTAATAAAAATAATAATAATAAATGAAAGATGATACAATTTTAAGTAGCCTATTTTTGCATCTTTATATCAAGGAGTGCCAAAAATAGACCACTAAAAATTTCAAGTACCTATGTTAGCTCTTCATGCTTATAAATAAATTTAATGTTTTATTTTTATATATGGTAATTTTTAAAATATTTTTTCAGGCATCGACCTGCTTTAGGTAACTGTTTAGGAGCTTTTGCTGGAACATTTCCTGTTGCATTTTTAGAGCCACATTTGAATAAACATAATCAATACTGTATTCATGGAAAATTAGAACAACATTCTCTTGAAGCACAAGGTAATCTTAAAAATTTAAATAACTTATATGTAAATGTTTTGATAGAATATATTTAAATTTAAAAATATATTATATAGCTGTGATGGCAGAATTAGAATCAAGTATGCCAACATTAGATGATTTAATGGGACAAGTTGACAAATTTGTTACCGGAGGAGGAAAATACAGTGAAACACCTTATGTGATAGAAGTAATGTTGCCAATGCTTTGCAGGTAAGTTCATAAATTTAAAATTTTTTTAAATGAAATTTGAAATATAATCATCTCTTAAATATTTGTTATATAGATTTACTGAATATGAATTGTGATATAATTATAAAATTATCTTTGAGACATATTTTAATAGAATTCAAAAATATTCATGTGAGCCAAAGTTTATGTATTAATAATTATGACAACAAATAGACAAGAGAATTATTGATTAATCTCTTGTCTATTTATTGTATGATTTTTTTTTATCTAAGTGAATTAGTTATGTCTGTCTCATTTTTCCCTTGAGGACTTTCAGCTAAAAAATTATACTAATTAGTAGTACTAGCCAACCTTTTTGGCTAGGATTGAATATGTAAAGAGAGGAAAATTGCCCTAGCTCTACAGTCATATAATGGTCTATTGCAGTGTTTTCCAAACTGTGTGGCATGCCAGTCTATGGCAAGGGGGCATGAAAGAATTAAGAAAAACATCATTTTTGAGACAAACAAAAAATAAACTTAAAAAACTGGTGTTGAAAAAAATGAATCAGCAAAACAGTTATAAATACATATGTCCACATATACAGAACCTTTCTGTGGTAGTTGTTTTAAAGACAAAATATTGATCTCGTTTAGTGATTGAAAAAGAATTGAGAATAGGATATCTTCAATGACACCCCAATTTCAGAGAATTTGTGCTGGAAAGAAAGCCCATCCATTGCATTAAATATTATGTTGTATTAAGCATGTATTCTATTTTTCGTTTTTTTTTGTAAGATTTATTTAACTGTATTAAAAATTATTACACCATAATAAATATATATTTAACGTTAAAAGAAGAACTTTCCACTTAACTGAATTATAATACTGTTCAAGCTAACACTGATTAAAAGTGGAAAAAACACATAAACTTAGTAGCACTTTCGACTTTATTAAATC
This sequence comes from Olivierus martensii, assembly GCA_000484575.1. Lineage (NCBI taxonomy): Eukaryota > Metazoa > Arthropoda > Arachnida > Scorpiones > Buthidae > Olivierus > Olivierus martensii. Next base: position 6,315 of record AYEL01069632.1, read on the forward strand.
CTCTTCAGCTATACTTTACATATAGAGATTGTCAAATATAAGAACGCACTTATGTTCAACAATCTCTATATGTAAAGTATAGCTGAAGAGGACTTAATAAAGTCGAAAGCGCTACTAAGTTTGTGTGTATTTTTTTTCCACTTTTAATCAGTGCTAGCTTGAACAGTATTATAAATATATATTTTTTATGTAAAAGAACTTTATTTATACAAAATATGGTATATTGTTTTGTATTATTAAATTGTAAGTGGTAAGTATTTATAAAATTAGACAGCTATGAAAATGAGGGGTATACCAATTTTTTATGAAAAAAGGGGGGACACAGACACAAAAAGTTTGGAAACCACTGGTCTATTGCATTACATGGGTAATGCATGCACTTTAATATGTGGATTAATTCACTAATAGAATTAACCTATATTTTAAAGTGAAATTGATCAATTAAAAAAATATCTTAGAATAAAATACATTAAAAACTAAGGTGAATTTTCAAGTGTCAATTGACAAAAACCAATAAACAAAGGTTAACATCAAATGATATGATAAATGTCATGGGAGGCATCATTCTACCCTTTTATGTAAAATACCTCTTATTAATTGGTATAGAAAGAATACATTAATTGTTGATATGGACCTCAATTTGGAAGCTCATAATAAAGAGGTCCAAAGATGGTCTTATATAAATCACAAATAGAAACAAAAGTATAAAGATAACACTCATGAACAAAAAAGATTACAAGTAAGTATTACAATGGAAAAAATCTAGATTGTAAGCCATAATTTAATTTACACCAAAGAGGATAAAACCAAGATTCTTGTTATAATGCATAACCAAGAATACAAAAATACTTTGCAGCAGTTTATAAATACATTTGAATCTCTTGAACTCTTGAGCTTGTTTCTTAACTTTGTGTATGGTGGTCATATTACATAATCATTAATAAACAATCATTAATACAGCATAAATGAAATTAAACTACTTAAACTATTGCATTCATTAATTATTGAATAATTAATGTCTAAAATACAGTACTTTCTACAATAAATATTCAGTAAATAAATGTTTAATAAAATTATTTTGAATATTTACTGCAGAAAATGCTGTATTTTAGACTTTAATTATTCAACGAAATTAAAATAAATTATTATAGAGTTCATGTTCATGATTCATTGAACATAATGCCTAATTATCTAAAAATAGTCAGTTGTAGCAAATGTCATGATTTTTGTCTTAAAACTTTACATAAATCTGTTATAAAAATGAAAATATGTACTAAAATACACACTTATTTTAAATGAAATTCACTATAATATAATATAATGAATATAATATAATATATAATAACTATAATATTTTTCTTGATGCACATTATATCATAAAAATTATAATGAATATACTATTACCTTTTCAGAAAGTTTTTTAAGAAACATAAAAATAGGCCCCATTGAAAATGAAACTTTAATCATACTGGACTTTGAAAAGATTTACTCATCTTTAGAATGCATGGTATTTTATAGATTTCTATTTGAATATCTCCCAGAGGCTGACATAGAAATGGAAATGCTTAGAAATATAACTAGCATTTTATGTTATGATTCTTTTATCATGTTTAATAGAAAATTTTACGAGCAGAATAGGGGAGTGCATTTAGATGGAGCTAAGTTAAGCAGTAACGAAGATACTCCTTAAATTTGTTAAATTTAAAATCCTCTCTACCTTTAAAACTTCTATAATGCAACATTTATTCTGCATAGATGATGTGTATATTGTAAAATGTCTTTCTAGCCAGAATGTAGGGCTAACTTTAAAGCTTGAGCAGAGTAATAAAACAACAATATACTTTCTAGATGTACACGATGAGAAAGACAGGCATTATTATAACTAAATTGTATAGAAGTCTATGTATATTCCAGTTTTTATTCCATCTTGGTCCAATGGACCCCAGAATTACAAAAGATCAGCATTTCAATCTTACTTTAAGAGAATTGTTATACATTGCACTTTAAAAAATGATAAACATGAAGAGTTTCAAGCTATAACTATGGCAGGAGACACTGATATACTTATGGCTACATGAAATCATATGATAAGATAATGAGGTCAGTGAATGGAGTAATGCACAGTGGTATAGTAGAACAGCATGAAATAAATCGTGTGTGTGAAATTACCACTTTTATACAAATGCCTTATACAGGAACAAATTTAAAGATAATTAGAAAAGTAAAAAATTAGGGATGTTAAATAATTGCAGTTCTCTAATAACTAATAGTTAATTAGTTTTTCACCAGATAACCAGTTAACTGATTTTTTTTTTTTGCTGATAAAAAATAGCATGAAAACTGTCCCGGAAAATGTCCTGGATTGGACATATAATGTTTTTAACATTTTCGCAAAGGCACAAAGTTACCATTTCCTCTACTTCATACTAGATGACACTGTTATTATTAACTGGTAATAAATGTTTCTATTTATATGTGACAAGTATTGAAGATGATAAAAAATACTATTATGGAGGTTATTACAGAAATAACTGATTTAAAATTAAAAGAAAAACGTAGCTGAGTATAGAAACATTGAAAGCAATATTGCAAATGCAATTTTTCCAATTCCTGAAGAATTTTATAATAATAATACAAGTAATGAAGATTTATTAAAAATTTCATTCTGCAAAAAAATACACATAAATAGTGTAATTATTTAATATTATTCATTATATTGATGGTTACAGTAAGACCCCGCTTAACGCTGCTCCATTTAACACTGTTTCGCTATAATGCGGTTTTTTTCAAATTTTATATTTTTTATTGATTCACTTTAGTGTGGTTTTTCAAACCATTATACTCATATAAATATGAAATCACCGGGATTTGTTGCTTTGATACTCCTATGCCATCTCACAGTGCATTTGATATCAGTGCAGTGCAGTATATATGAAAGTCTGTTGCTGTCACAATTCATATTTATCATCGGTTGTCAACGTTATTTTACAGTAATAAAAATAACAATTATCCCATTTTTAGTTTTAATCGGAATACTTCCAGTTTGAACTATAGTTCCTTAAAGTTAGAACGTTTTTCTTTCAACAATATTTTTGTCAAAACAAGCTCAGCCACTATTACGAAAATTATGGATCAGTTTATACAAAATGATCCAAATTTTGATAGAAGTTCAATCAGTTTATACAAAATGATCCAAATTTTGATAGAAGTTCAAAGGCAAGACAAAAACTATTACGGAAATTATGGATCAGTTTATACAAAATGATCCAAATTAATAGAAGTTCAAAGGCAAGATGAAGTGTCATGGGTTACAATGTCTAGTTATTGACAGTGTCATGGATGCGATGTCTTGCTATCAACAATTGCTTGCTGAACAAAAAGGAAAAAATCAAACGATGTTGGATGACTTCTTAATGAAAAAATAAAAAGTCTCAAAATGGCCTTATCACAAACATAAATTATTTACTCAAATATTTTTGATTTTCATAAATTATTTATGAATACAAATCGATATTAGCAATAAAAATGTCTATAATATAATAGTAATAATATATGTTACAAAATAAAATTTAAAGAAATGCTATGTATATATATATTTATTCACGTAATAATACATGTTACAAAATAAAATTTAAAAAATGTTATGTATATTATAGTAATAATACATGTTACAAAATAAAATTAAAAAAATCCTATGTATATCAGTAATAATACATGCTACAAAATAAAATAAACAAAAATGCTACATATATTTTTTTATTCACTGCCTTGCTTCACCTATTCCCATTATTTACGTGTTAAAATGACATCGTTTATCATTGTTTCATTTAGCACTTTGTTTCTTTGGAACATATCCCCTGTGTTAAATGGAGTCCTACTGTATATCTATATAGTCATATTTGATATTTCTTGTATTGAGACTATTATTTTCTATGTAGTTAATTTTTTGTTATGAAAAGAATGTTTTTAATTTTTTTATTAATTTAGCAGAAGTATGTATTTTTGTAATTTTTATATTAATAAATATATACAAAGATAGATTCAAGACATTTTTATGATGCACAACTAAATAAACTAAGAAAATGGTGTCCTCACGAACATGCTAAGCATTTTTTCTTATTAATATTTGTACATGTCCCGCATTCCAACATAAAATATTTGGTCACTTTATAATTAACAAATATAAAATATGTAAATAATAATGATTTCAATATTCAATCATATTTATTGATGGTTCAAATATTATATTCATTCAAACAAATACAGTGGAAATTGTTTCACATAAAAAAATCAGTTAACCTGAAACATTCTCTTGATCCCAGTACAAAATCATGCTCTATCATTATATTAAAATACTATAAAAGTGAAATAAATAATTCATAAACATTGATTAAGATGAAAAAGATTGTTTTGCTCCAAGAATTAAAATTCATTTTAAAATTAATTTAAATGTCATATAAACTTAGTGATATATAACACTCCTTCTAGTTGAAATGAACAAATCATTAGACTTGTCAGACTTCATCAAGAGCGAAGTAATTAACAATAACTGTAGGTATTTGCATGCCTTCAAATTTTGAAACCAAAACTGAAATATTAATTATTTCAATAGTCAATCACATTGATTCAAAAATTATTTTCATTCAGCAAATATTTTCACATTTGAAAATTTATTTTTTCTGAAAATAATACTTCAAGTAAGCAAATATATCTAAAAGCTTGGAACAAGTAGAAAAATTTCATTTAGTAGCAGTGAAAGTTGGCTTTATTGTTAATAAACCATTAGAAAGATTTTCTAAATGTTTTGTGCATTGTTCTGTACCCTCAAATAATTTCATTTTTTTTTTAATGTTATCAATTTTAAAACAAGTATTGGATTAAAAACAACCATTAATAGTCTCTCTTAATTCATTAACAAGTGAAATATTTATATCAGCGGTTACTATTTATTTCATTTGTATCTGCCATAGTAATACTGTTTTGGGAATATTCATATTTTTATTAGAAAACAGTCTCATGATTAATGAATTTGCAATTGAATATACAATTGATATTGGAACATAGCTTAGGATATCATCTTGATCTTGATTATTTTTAGGTAGATGTCTTCTTTGTAGAAATTTCATTACAGATATTAATTTTTTATTCTTTCATTTGAAAAGTCTATTTTTTAATGCTTTTAATATTTCAATACTTAAATCAAAACTAGATAGATCAAGAACTTTAAAACCATCCTGTTACACTCACAAAATGCACACAAAAAACAAAGCTCTAGCAAATACAGTGGAAATTGTTTCACATAAAAGTCAGTTAACCTGAAACATTCTCTTGATCCCAGTACAAAATCATGCTCTATCATTATATTATCTGTTATTAGTACTAGCAAGAAATTTTTATAGAAAATACATTTTTCATACAATATTAAAATAGAATCCTACACTATGTCAGTGAATGGTAACTAATTGTAAAAGAAGAAACTATAGAGAAAATTATTAATTTTGAAATTTCATTTAGTAAAGAAAAATGTAACAATAATTGATTTGGGCTTGATGTTCAATTTTTTGTTCTTGAAATTTTTTGGGATGATCTGATAGCTGCCAGTAAAAGTAATTATATAAGATCACTGTTGTAAAACAGAACTGAAATTTATTAAATTAACTATAACATTCATCAGTAATAAATGTTTTTATAAGTATTTGCATTTTAATATTTTAATTGGTCACAGTTATTCAGTCTGTAACTTAACTTGTAAGGAAAAAATTACACTTGGATCACAAGGTATTTTCCTTAATAGAAAACATCCGACCAGTGCAAGGTAAGTTTTTTATAAACAGTTAGTAATAATTTTTTCATATCAATTTAGTGGATATTCATTGAAGTTTTGAAAGCAATACACACTTTTCACATTTTATTTGCTAAATATTTAGAAATAATAGTAAATTCTAAATCAGATTCTTCTCTATGGAAATAAAATTAACGTTTTACCTAAGATTTCTGATAAATATATCTTCTTTTCAATAGCACGCAATTGTCTATCGTATTTTTTTTCTTGGAAGAAGAGTCTTATGCTTCCAAAACCGTGCAACTTTCTACATTTACAATGGCCTCTAAGAGATGGAAGAATTTTCTTCTTCAGATATTTTCTTCCTTCTTTTGTCAGCTTCATCTTTCTTTCGAGGCGTATTTTCGGTATCTGCCTTTCTTTCTTTTTCCTCTTGAAGAAGTCTCTGAATTTTTTGAGAAAATGCTTCCTCTTACGTTTGACTTCTCTGTTTTCTTTAATTTTTATTTCTCGAATTGTTTTTGCCAAACTCTTGTCCAAGTGTTTCCTACGTTCGTTAAATATTTGTCTTATTTCTTCCTGTCATTAAGGAGAAAAATAATGTTATATAAATAAATATTGTTATTTTAATATGATATTAATTTGATATGTTTTTCATAATAATAAATGAAAATCAATAAATAAACAATTTCCTAAAAGTTTCATAAAAATAAAATGGCAAAGAATATTTTTCATAATAAAAGAATGCAAAACAGCATAATTATGAATTTCAAAGATTGATTTTTATTTATTAGTTACACATTTATTGAATTGATTAGAATGCAAAACAGAATAATTATGAATTTCAAAGATTGATTTTTATTTATTAGTTACACATTTATTGAATTGATTAAATTCTTAATATAAAGTATAATAATCTAAATGTGAATGCGCTTCAATGTAGTGAAAAATAACATAAGTTTAATGATAATAATAAATAAATACAAGTATACTTTCATGGTACAAATACAAATTACATAAAAATAAAAACAAAAAATAATGATGACAACGAAATGATCACTTTTGATCTCAACTCAACGAAACCATTTTAAGTGTGAAAAAGATTTGCACTGATTGGGTCCAAAAGTGTTTATGTCAATATTGTCATTAGTTTTTTTTGTTTTTATCTTATTTGTTTTTATTTTTATGTAATTTGTGTGTTGGCACAATTAAAGTATATCCGTATTTAGTATTATTGTTAAACTTGCGTTACTTTACACTGCATTCCTTCATAACGAATACCTGAAATCCGTCTGCAATATCTTGCTTTGATATATTCTGTGGATAATCTGGTGAATACCAGAAAGATGAAAAATTAATTGCCCAAGTGGTATTTGTTTCAGATTGTTTTATTAATTTATGCAGCCTAGTTTTTCATCTATAAAATTAAGAGACATCTTTCTTCAATAAGATATCATGATTCTCTAACATTCAAATGCTTTGTGATATTTGATTATTGAGGTATGTTTTCAAGAGATGAATAAAAAGAAATAAGTTTACTCATTTTTATAAAGTAATAATCTTAAAAATTTACTCTGATATATTCAATTGTGCCATTCAATGAATTATTACTGTTTCTAAAACTAATCAAAGTTTTTTGTATATAAAACACACACTACTTAGATTTATGCAATTTTCACTGTAATGAAAAATATTGAATTTTGGAATAAGAATTCATAAGTTCAATTTTCAACTTAACATCAATTTCTACTCTTGTTGATGATTGAAATTATTTTGTCAACTTTGTAGATGTCAAAATTTATATATTAATATTCATATGTATACAATAAAATTGAATCCATTTTGCTATTAGTACTAGCAAAAAATTTTTATAGAAAATACATTTTTCATACAATATTAAAATAGAATCCTACACTATGTCAGATACTAGCAGGAAATTTTTATAGAAAATACATTTTTCATACAGTATTAAAATAGAATCCTACACTATGTCAGAAAGACATAATATGTGTTATTAAAATAAATATAGCACTGTATATTTAATGTCATAGTAAAGAAGTCAATTAACACTTGGAGGATCCAGATTTAATTCCGAGTACCACACAGTGGGGATCTACAGCTCACAACTATGGGCTCTCAGGGATTCGCACGAGCCCTTTTGTTAAATTTGTCACTAATTTACAGGCTCCTTGTTCTTTTTGTTTGTTTGTTCCAAGAAAAGGCATGTCTTGTGTGTCATAATCATACTTTGACTTATATTAATCTTCCATTTCTCATATTTGCATATTTGAATGTATATCTTGAATAGTAGCGATCTGGTGAAAATGCTCTAGGAAACAGGCTAGGTGGGTAGGGACTTAGCATGCAAAAGAGTTTTTGAAACATGGGAAGAGTGAGAATTAAGGTCTCGTCTATTTAGGTTTGGTCAAATGTATTGCAGATAACCTAAAATTTAAAGTAAAGGAAACCTTTAAGAGAATTTAATCCTAAGTCTTATGTAAAAACTTTTTTGAAAAATCATCGCTTGACTTTAGAATCTCCTAGAAGATCAACTGATGCGAAAGTAAAAGAAAATAATCTGTGTCAACTTCTGGCATAAATTGTGTCATATAAGCAACTTCTGGCATAAATAGTGTTATAAGTTTAAATCTACTCATTATTTTATGTTATTTCTGTGATATCTTGTGATTTTTTTATTTTTAACTTCTGGCATAAATTGTGTCATATATTTAAATCTACTCATTATTTTATGTTATTTCTGTGATATCTTGTGATTTTTTAATTTTTTTAAATTAAAATTTTTTATTTTCAAATGTTTTCTTATACTTGAACTATTAATTGTATTTTCTGTTTTTGTAAAGAGTAAAACATTTATTTTTTTATTTTCAAATGTTTTCTTATACTTGAACTATCAATTGTATTTTCTGTTTTTGTAAAACGTAAAACATTTAATTAGAATTTGATGTTTTGTTTTTATAAAATAAAGTGAGAGCATTTTGTTAAGAAAAGGCATGTCTTGTGTGTCATAATCATACTTTGACTTATAGTAATCTTTCGTTTCTCATATTTGCATATTTGAATGTATATCTTGAATAGTGGCGATCTGGTGAAAATGCTCTAGGAAACAGGCTAGGTGGGTAGGGACTTAGCATGCAAAAGAGTTTTTGAAACATGGGAAGAGTGAGAATTAAGGTCTCGTCTATTTAAGTTTGGTCAAATGTATTGTAGATAACCTAAAATTTAAAGTAAAGGAAACCTTTAAGAGAATTTAATCCTAAGTCTTATGTAAAAACTTTTTTGAAAAAT
>AYEL01069633.1:0-40777 GCA_000484575.1 Olivierus martensii
TACAGCCATAAAAAATCTCGAAACCACTCCAATCATTTGTAGACAGCCTGTATTATTTATAAATGCAATAATTTTTTCAAAAATATAATTAAATGACACAGATGCATAAAAAAGAGCTTACAAAATAATGCCAATACTGTGTTTATTTAGTTTAATGATTTGAGTCTGATATTAATAATTAGTTCTATGACAAGATCAATAGAATCAAACCAATTGCCAAGATAGAGTTTATACAACCAAAAAACAGGAATGAAGAAGTTACACTAGTAATATTCAGAATAAATCATTGAATCTCAGTCATAGACATTTGATGGTAAGTATTTATGTTCTTTACTTGGAATAAAGCAGGATTTCTTTTAATATAGAGTTTTTTTTTTATTTAATTGTACATTCATCTAGTCATTAGTCATTCATCTAGCATATTTTACTTTTTACGAAATATAAATTTTAGAATTTTATTAACTGCCAAACAAGAATTTTTACAGTTTGGGAATTCTTATGCTGTTTTTTAATTATTTGAATATATTAGTTATTAAATGATGACTAATAATTAGAAAATTTTAAATTGTTTTTAAGGAATGATACAAGCTGTAAAATTGCAATAAAGAAAATTTACCTTGTTAGGATTGGACATCCTGACGTACTTTTCATAATCCGGATCGTCTTTATCTAATATAACTAAAAATAGTCTTTTTAAAATATATTTATGGTATATAAAATTAATGCAAAGTATCATAATGATGAAAGCATTTATATTTTGAATATTAATATTACAGAAATAAAAATTCAAAACTAATAATCTGTGATGTGCACTCTAATTTTACTTCTTTTATAGATAATTTTATTCATACAATTATTCACAATAATTTTTTTCAAAAAATATAATTAAATGACAGATGCATAAAAAAGAGCTTACAAAATAATACCAATACTGTGTTAATTTAGTTTGATGATTTGAGTCTGATATTAATAATCAGTTCTATGACAAGATCAATAGAATCAAACCAATTGCCAAGATAGAGTTTATACAACCAAAAAACAGGAATGAAGAAGTTACACTAGTAATATTCAGAATAAATCATTGAATCTGTCATAGACATTTCATGGTAAGTATTTATGTTCTTTACTTGGAATAAAGCAGGATTTCTTTTAATATAGAGTTTTTTTTTATTTAATTGTACATTCATCTAGTCATTAGTCATTCATCTAGCATATTTTACTTTTTACGAAATATAAATTTTAGAATTTTATTAACTGCCAAACAAGAATTTTTACAGTTTGGGAATTCTTATGCTGTTTTTTAATTATTTGAATATATTAGTTATTAAATGATGACTAATAATTAGAAAATTTTAAATTGTTTTTAAGGAATGATACAAGCTGTAAAATTGCAATAAAGAAAATTTACCTTGTTAGGATTGGACATCCTGACGTACTTTTCATAATCCGGATCGTCTTTATCTAATATAACTAAAAATAGTCTTTTTAGAATATATTTATGGTATATAAAATTAATGCAAAGTATCATAATGATGAAAGCATTTATATTTTGAATATCTTTTACATTAATTAATATTACAGAAATAAAAATTCAAAACTAATTTTCTGTGATGTGCACTCTAATTTTACTTCTTTTAAAGATAATTTTATTCATACAATTATTCAAAAATTGAATCAACAAAATATGATATAAATTGATACTTACTCTTACCGGAGATTTCAGCATCACACTCAGTTGTGACTTTGTCATAAGTCAAGTCTTCTTTAAATTCTGTGATATTTTTCTCACAGAAATAGTCATTCAAATTTGTGTTTATATAACGTCCGTTATATATAATGTCTTCATAATAAGAGTCTAAAAGAGTTTAAACCAAAATTAAAAATATTTATTTTTAATCTGGCTTTTTATGTTGAAACTTATCTTTAAATCTTTAGATATTGTAATTCTTACATATCTTAAAATATTTATAAATAATTATCACAAAATTTATTTATAGTTTCGTAAATATTATTGTAACCAGTTGATCAATTTTTAAAGCAACTAAACAGCAAAAAGTAGTTCGTTTGAGACAAGACATATAGCTTTTATTTATTCAATATATTGTTTATCTAGTGAGTATTTACAATTTGTTGTACATTGATAAGGGGTAAATAAACTTACAGAGAAATTTCTTATTTTTATTTTAAATCAACTGTCAGTAGAGTCGATTGTTTCTTTGTAATGTTTGGCTGTTTATGATACTTTTTCAGTTATTCCAATCATGTAGAAATTTTAATTAATGCTCATTCTCGATTGATTATCATCAAGAAGTTCACCTTCAACTTCTTGATAATCATAAAGTTTATTATAAAATAAAATAATTCATTGTGAGATTATATTATTTAAAATTTTAATTCCGAAATAATATGATTTAATATCACTTCAGGCCTCTAATAAAATCTAAGCAAGTGCTCCTGTTTTTCAAGTTAATTTTTTTAATTAATTCTAATAATGTTAATATAACTCATAAAATTATAATGAATAAAAATTAAATAAACACAATTAAATGATACAAAAAAGAATGTCTAATTGAAATTAAATCATTATACACACCTGTTCGAACAACTTCCTCATCTGAAGTGGCTCCAGGAACACATACGTACAAATTGGTGCTTTTCACCTCTTCATCTGAAAATAACAGATAATATTAAAAATAAATCAATAAATCTAAATATTGATATTCATTAATAAATTTATTGCTTTCATTTGAAGCTGAGATTCTTTTAAATTTAATTTAAAATTTTTTGTTTTATGAATAATTTAACAGTCTCAATTTGTAATGAAAAAATACAATAAGTTTAAACTTGAGTAAATTCATTAATTATGTGAGTTTTAATATTTAATCAGCTTTGCTACATTAATAAATTACTTTATGTCATTGTCAAATTACAACATATATAATGAAAATTTAATGGAAGCTTTGGCCAGCTTATCAAATTAATTTTTCCATGTAAGAGAAAATAATTTCAGCTAAAGTATATGAAATTTTTAAAATTCGAATGCCAACATTTTTCAGTGGCAGTCTATGAAAACTTCAAAATTAATATCTTATTCATTTAACAAAGATAAAAAGGATCATTCTAAACAAACACAGATTCTGTAGACGTTGAATTTATATCAGTACAATGTTCAATAAAGAACAGAAATTCTACAGTCCAAATCATAAGCACAATTCCACTTAGAAAACTTCAAAATTAATAGCTTATTCATTTAACAAAGATAAAAAGGATCATTCTAAAAAACACAGATTCTGTAGACGTTCTTGAGTTTATATCTGTACAATGTTCAATAAAGAACAGAAATTCTACAGTCCAAATCATAAGCACAATTCCACTTATATTTATCAGCAAGTGAAACATAATGCACAAAAAATTTAAAGTGAAATTTTTGCAATAGTCTTATAAAAATATAATTCTTTTTATTGAAATTTTATGTATTTTTATCTGAACTTTGTCAAAATGCAGAACATTGAATATTCTGAAAAACGTTTTGCATGATATTAAAATAAGTAATGAAATAAGAGGCAATGCTGTATACTAGAAAAATTCAACTGTATATTACTGACTATATATTAAGACTATAAATTAAATTATTTTTCATATAATTTATTAAATCTTTCGAAAAATTTTCAATTGATTTTAATGTTCTATATTAATACTATAAATTAACTGTTTTATGACAATAATGGACTGAAATTATTTTTCATATAATTTATTAAATCTTTCGAAAAATTTTCAATTGATTTTAATGTTTTATAATACATATAAGCAATACTACACATTATTCTAAATAAATGTGATCTACTAAATAATTAGGAAAATTTTTTATCCATGTGAAACTTTTTCTCTATGTTGACATTGTGGCAAGATAGTTATTGTGACAAGTCTATATTTTTAAGATAATTGAATTATATATTCTTTGTTTAGATTGACTCTAGCTTTTTTAAGTGTGAATAAAGTTACAGATTTTTTTTGTCTAAAAATTTTCATATTTTCCTGGATAATATATAAGGGTAATAATATGAAATACAGATTGGTCAGTGCCTTTCAAGATAGCATCAAACAGATGAGTGGAATCTGGAATGGAAATTTGATTGACTCCTAGTTAGACTATTTTTGTGTTTAGGTGAAAATGAATTGAAAAATAAATAGCATCAAACAGATGAGTGGAATCTAGAATGGAAATTTGATTGACTCCTAGTTAGACTATTTTTGTGTTTAGGTTAAAATGAATTGAAAAATTTGTGAAATAATATAGTTTATTGTCCCAGCCTCAGCCAAGAGTAGATAGCATCAAACAGATGAGTGGAATCTACAATGAAAATTTGATTGACTCCTAGTTAGACTATTTTTGTGTTTAGGTGAAAATGAATTGAAAAATTTGTGAAATAATATAGTTTATTGTCCCAGCCTCAGCCAAGAGTTAAATGAAATTTCTTACTTTTCAAGTTAGTATTAATAAAATTAATTCAATTGTCGTTTATAAAAGAATCAATGAACATTTAGTAAATGCCAAGCAAATGATGCAACAAAGTATAAAATTGGAATTGATTACTGTATATCAATTTACTTACTCGAAACTGTTCCAGGTGCCTCCTCTGGTGAAGATGTCGAACGAACTTCTGTGTCTGAAAACAACAGAGAGTATTAAGCAACAAATTTACAAATCTGAATACTAATTTTATTATTTGAATAAAAAACAAGGTATCAACGATAAAATCAAACCAAGTAATGTATTACCATATCTATGAGCAAGTATTTATAGGACAGATATATTATCACTTTCAATATGTTTCTAAAAACTATTTTAATAGTATGTTTAGAGAAGTGTAAAATAACAACTATTCATACGATTTTTTAAATATTCTTTATCCCCTAATATTTTTTAATAATTTACAGAGAAGTCTAAAATAACAACTATTCATACGATTTTTTAAATATTCTTTATCCCCTAATATTTTTTAATACATGGTATATTCATATCTTATAAATTAGAGATTGTTTGTGTATGTGTATCTATATTTTTCATATAAAATTTAAAAATATTTAGAATTATACTATAGAATACTTTTAAGCAATATAATAAGCACGTCGTAAAGTAAACTATTTTATCCAATCTGTCAATGGAATCAAATTTTTTTTCGTTCTGTAATAATATCAACAGACAGTGCTGAGTATTATATTTTTTGAGGAAAATATATTTTGATTATTGCTAAATAAATGATATAGAAATAATCTGATTTAGATATCCCATTTATCCAGGCAGACTATTTAGAGTAAATTTTTATCATTGTTTTCAGCATAGTATACACATTTGATTGTAATGGGGTTTGTCAGTAAAATAATCTGAAAACGTTTCATTAGCGATTATAATGATACATTGCAACGAAATCAATATAAGATGAAAGAGTAACACAAACTAAATGAATGGACAAGTGTAGCATCAAATTTGCAAATAAGATAAAATTTTATTAAATCATTCAAAATCAATAAATTTAAACAATGTTTTTCCAACAGAAAAAAGTGCGCTTTATAAAAAAAAATTTATCAATAAGCTCAAAAAATATTTAAAAGCAATTAATTTATATATAATTGAAAGTAAATAGGAAAAATTGATAACAATCGTGTCTCCCCTTGCAATTTTTGATGTTTTAAACAATAAAATTATCTCTTGCAATCATCGCAGACGCTGAAATTTTATGAGAGTTTTGCTAATAGGAAATATCAAACAGTAAAAACAATTACCGTAATAAGTATTTAAAAACATAGTTAGCCATTTATACAGTCAAACCCTGATAAGAGGCCACTATCGAATTGGAGTGATTTTGACGGCTAATCGGGGTTGGCGGTTTATCCAAAACACGTGTAGTATAGATATTAAAACGATTCCGAATTTATTAAATTTAATAACATACACTGAATTGGAGTGATTTTGACGGCTAATCGAGGTTGGTGGTTTATCGAAAACACGTGTAGTATAGATATTAAAACGATTCCGAATTTATTAAATTTAATAACATACAATATATTTATATTTAGCATCCAAATTTAACATTTCTAAAAAACTGCATAATTTATAGTATATTATATGTACCATATATGTACAGTACAGTACTATATAGAGAACAAGTGCATCTGCTGTCCTGATCCTCTACTTTGAATTCTCTATAAAACACCATGTACACAGCTTACCATACTTATTTGCTCTGTATGCAATAAACGATCTGGTTCTTACAATCTTAAATTTTCTACAACCTATATATCAACCAGGCTTAATGAGACACAATTAACCTTTAACTTCATCTCTCCCATCGCTGGTTACAAATAATGGCATTTTATCGAGGTTTACCTATTCCATCAACATAGGAAATTCCGTTATTCCGCCAAATTTCTTGGTGGTTAGCGAGAGTGGCGGCTTAACGGGAGGCGTCTTATCGAGGTTTCACTGTATTTATTAGATATTAAAATTTTCAAGGCAATTTTGAATACTGTATAAGTGGTGAAATATTGTTGACATTGTTAAGTATTTTTTCATAGTATATCTTAACATTAAAATTATAAAAATATATGTTTCAAAAAATCAAAAATTAAGAGAGAGATAATAAGTAATTATAACACAATTAAATTATATTAATTCAAAATCTCAAAATTAATTATTTTTAACAAATAATATTAAATTCTGGATTAATGTATAAAGTGATGATAAAGCTTTACCATTATTAAGGGGTTTGTTCCTATCATCTCGATAGAAACCAGTCTTCCAATTAAACACCTGAAATAAAAATTTTTTATCATCAAAAGAATATCATTAAAATATTTATCGCATTAAATCAACGAAATTTGTTTTAGTTAAATTATATTAATAATATTAAACTGTAATATATGTGTTGCATTTGAACTAGAAATTTTCAATTTTTGTATTTATAAAATAAATTATAAAAACACATCATTTAGAAGTTATTTTTAAACTAGTCGAACTAGAAATTTTCAGCATTAGACGAAATGAATTTTTGTATTTATAAAATAAATTATAAAAACACATCATTTAGAAGTTATTTTTAAACTTGCTACTAATTATGATTTTTCTTTATTTAAAATAGTCAATAAAAATTTGAATGTTATATGCATATAATAAGTCAAGACAAGTTCTAAGAAGTTATGATATTTGTAACAATTTAGATGTGGCTACTTGTTTGGTAATTTAAGAAATAAAGCATCATCATCAACCAGGTAGCCTCATCTAAATTGTTACAAATATCTTAATTTCTTCATACTGTATTTGGCTTACTTTTTACATATTTAATGTTTGATTGAATATTGTTTATTTTTTTAAATGAAAGCCATTTTTCTAAGAAAGATACATATTCTAACAATGATATATTAATGTATTATTAAATACTCTCTTTATCTTTAGTCCAATTGAATCAAAATTTTTAGGAAACATTTAGTTAAATAATAAACATATATACAGGGTGGTTATAAATTAACTGATCCTACTTACAGCTCTCTGGAGCAGGTTATAAACCACAATATAATATTAAAACCTAGTATAGATTCTAATTAAACCATGAGGTCACAATTTCCAATTAAAAATAAAATAGTTCAAATTTTCATCACCAGGCAAAAATATGGTGCTTTATGGCTGAAAAATACATTAAAAAATGCAACATTACAAATAATAAGACTTATTATTGTAATACTCAATAACAACTTGCTTAATATTATAATAAAACAGTCCTTTACAGCCCTATAGCAACATCAACCAATATTTCAAACATTGAAATTAATGAATTTTATCTAGTTTTGATGTTTAATATTAAGAATAATTCTTTCCCATTTTTTTGTATAACATATTCTTGAAAAACTGAATTTCTAACAGTTGAATTTTTAAAAACTCTTATAAGTGCTCAAGAACATATTTTAACTGTATTTAAATTTTCTATTAACTTGAATTCATTATTAATGTTATATGAAATATCTAAAGTATTTTCTGTCATCAAAATCATTGTCATACTCATTTTCATTAATTTTTCATTAAGTGATTATGTTTCTTTTTTGTAAAAAAGAGAACAACTAAATGAATAGCATGATTATAATATAACTGATTCTCACCTCTAGCTAATGAGCCATACTTTTGCATTATCTTTGTACATCATGTGTAAATGCAACAATATTATTTTTAAATTCAATACCGAATTCTAGTAGTTTATTATTGACAATATCTTTGAATTGAAAGATGTTCCAACTACCTTTTATATAAATCAATCTCAAGTTATAATCATGTTTTTCTGTGTGTAAAGTCACATTCAGGTAACATATTCACTAATAGAATTTGTAACAAGAATGTATTGAAGTAACAGGCTCAGATGTATAGTAAATTTTGTAACACTAGTCCATTTATCAACCATTACAGAAAATCTGGCATTATTGTCAATTAACTGTAAGAATTCACCTTTCTGTTTTAATTTAACCTTATTACAAAATGAAACAATTAAGTTTCTTACTTTTGTTCACTTTGTGGAATTTCATAACCTCTTTTTATAATATGTTTGCGAATAGCTCTAGAATTATTTATTGCACTAGTCAAAAAATTCTTCTTTCTTGCACATTCAGACAATAGTTCACCCAGATTTTTGTGTTTTATGTAAGTCAGTAAAGTATCAATTTCAATTTTTTGTTTTTTTGCTTATTTGAGAGTATTATTGTCTTCAAATGTAGTGTTATATTTATATAGATGGTTTTGCAACATTTATTATTGTGGAACCTTCTTTGTACTGTATAATGATGAGACATTGTGAATAAGCATGTATAATGCTGATTGATTTTTGTAAAATAATTCCATACTCCTGATTTCTTTAAACTCATCTTGTTAAAAATCTAAAATATTTTTATAAAATTAATATAATAAAATATTCTGAAATCATAAGAATATTTACTTATACAGTGGGTGATCAGTTAACAAACTGTTCAGATAACAAACACTTTCACAAAAGATTTTTATGTTCAGATAAAGAACACTTCTCAGAACAAACTGTGGAACCCGCGGACTGATGGAATGATAGGTCGGCCAGATGGCCATGTGGTAAAGCTGTGGTTACCATCCTAGAGGATCCAGGGCCACTCCTCCAATTTTTCAGGAGGGGTCCAGGTCCAGCCTGTTGAACTTCATCCTTCAACTATCTAGTTGACCCCATCATGGGTGTTGGCCAGCCTGTGATGAGCTCTATAAGTGAATGACAGGCTTAGATCTTGCGTGTTTGTGGAAATATGGGTAAGGATGGGAGAACAGTAGTTTTTCCTGAATAAAATGAACTCGGAGACAACTTAAAACAAATCAAAGATTTATTAAAGGTTAGAGAGAGATTTTACAATTTTTGGTGTTAGAATGGCACCCATACCAAGTTAGTAAGAGAGAGATTTTACATTTTGGTCTTAGAATGCACCCATACCAAGATTGGTCTTAGAATGACACCCATACCAGGTTAGGAGACAACGTAAAACAAATCAAAGATTTATTAAAGAAGGTAAGAGAGTGAAGACAATGTAAAACAAATCAAAGATTTATTAAAGAAGGTAAGAGAGAGAGACAACATAAAACAAATCAAAGATTTATTAAAGAAGGTAAGAGCTCAGAGACAATTTAAAACAAATCAAAGATTTATTAAAGAAGGTAAGAGAGACGAAGACAACATAAAACAAATCAAAGATTTATTAAAGAAGGTAAGAGAGAGCTTTACAACATTTTGGTCTTAGAATGCACCCATACCAGGATGAGGTCAATAGGCTTGGGATCTCTGCAATGACAATGCTATTAATTATTTCTGAAAAATCCTGAAGAAGAGAAAAAAGCAATCGACATTGGACAGATTCTTTAATGGAAAATAAATATAATAGATTAAAATGCAAGACTATGTATGTATTAGTGTTGAACATTGAACATCAATGTTTTTAAAACATTGCTGTTTTGATATCAATGTTCGATGTTTTATGAGCATCAATGCTTTTTCTGTTTATGTAGTAGAATTAACGTTTGTTAAATAATATTATGTAAAATTTTTATAAACAGAAATTTTTTACAATTGGTGATGATTTTAGTTAAATTTTTATTATTTTTTTTTGCATTAGGAAAAACCATCGATGTATAAAATATACTGGATACATGACTGCTTAATGTTATAAAAACGATGATTATTCAGTAAAGCTGGTCAAATATTAATTGATAGAAGTACTTGGGGGTGAACAGTTACGAAAAATTATATTTTTGCTGTCATTAAACAAAAAGTATTGGCTGTAGATGTAAATTAAAATAATTACAGTTCAGTTCAAAAATTTAATTATTATAAAAATAATTACAATATAAATAAAATACAGTATATACTCGAATATAAGCTGATCCGTTTATAAGCCGATCCCCCCCCGACTTTAGAGTTTGAAAATCGGTAAAAAATGCATAACCCGTGTATAAGCCTACCCTCTGACTTTAGCACTTAAAATTCAGCAAAAATTTGAAACCGATAAATTACGTATATTAATGCCATTTGCCAAAAAATATAAATATATTTTATTGAAAACTTTAAATATCATATAAAATAAATTATATAATACAAACACCAATATATAATTCAAAAGGTAAAATTTTATGTTACCTGAAGCGATCGAGCGCATCGTGCTGCCAACTCCAACCTGCATTTGTATAAGAGCATCAGATAGGTTACGCCGCGCTGCCTGATGTGCTGCGACGCAGAAATTCTCGACAAGAATTCAGCACAGCGCGCCTACATAAGATTCATGGATTACTGTCGGAATTTCTGTGTCGCGGCGCATCAGGCAGCGCGGCGTCGCCTAGCTGTAAAATATTTCAAAATTTTAGACATCCATTCCTTTCCATCTTAATTATACGAATGGTAATTTTGAAGTTTCCACGTGGTCTCGTTACAAAATGGCGATGCTGAAATTAAAATGTTACAATCTAACTGATTGTAACAGCTGAGAAAGACGCCAAGAGCGTTGAAAGCGTTTCTGAATAAAAATCTTTTGACTGCAAAAGGGCTATTGTGTAGTTTTAAATGTTTTATGGTGCAGTCTGAATGATAGCTTAATAAAAATATATTTTTCACTCAAAAATTAATCCTAGGTAAGATTCTTGATCGATTGTCGAATTTTCATGTCGCGTCGTATCGGGCCGCGTGGCGTTGCCTATTTGATTACAGTATATAGATGCAGGTTGGAGTCGGTGGCGTGGCACGCTCGATCCCTTCAGGATAAGATAAAATTTTACCTGGTATTGTATTAAATGAAATTATTGCAAAATTTCTTTCCTGGTCTTCAGGAGATGTTCAATAACCTATATTACTTCAATGGTTTTGCTTATTACTTCAATTTCTTCAGTCAAAAAAAAAATTTGATTTTTTTGACCCGTGTATAAGCTGACCCCCCCACTTCAGAAAATTTTTTTTGAGAAAAAAACCTTAGCTTATACACGAGCATATACTATTATTATTATTATTCTTAAAAATAATTTTTAAAATAACTATTTTTAGGCATTTTTTAATAAAAAAAAAATTTAGGACATTCCTAGATAGCGAGGAAATATTATTATTAGTAGAAACGATGGAAACAGCTGGGAAAACAGTTGATTATGTGAGTACACACAAACACGTGATCTCTTACACAATAGTTACTGTACGTCTGTATACAAAAGAGAATAATTGTACAGTCAGTAATCTTTACAGAGAAAATAAAACTTTATTTTCACTTTAAAAGTATTCTCGAATTCGTACGATTTCTCAGAATTAAACAAAACCAGAATCGATACTCCTTACAGCAGATTACTCGAAGTTGAGTCATTCACGTTCTAGAAAATAACTTTTTTTTTGACATTTTCGAGTGAATTTAAAATTCTGTTAACAGTACGTATAATCAACGTTACACTGTTACAGTAATAACTGTGATTTTGTACGAGATTTCTAGTGATTCATTCGAAAAGTATATTTGTTATTTTTTTTAATATTTATAAACATCTGTTTAAACTGTTACAAATTTCGATTTTTATCAGTTTAATTCGAGATATTGAGAGTTTAATTATTTGTTATTTTTTATGATTTCTTTGCTAGATATAACCTCTGATATTTGTGACGGTCTCAAAGGGGTTAATCTTATGATCTTGATGTGTGAAAAGAGGTGATTCTGCAATGAAACCGAATCAGTCTTTTTCAGATTCGATTTTCGATCGTCTTGGGAAAAAGTTGATGAATGTATAAAGCTATATATAATACTCCAAGACATCAATGTTTCTTCTATTTATAAATATATTTGTTTTCTATGCCGCACAAAGTCTGTGTGATCTTCAAAAGTCACTGACCCTTAATTATTATACTTCCTTTAATATGTTTGCCATACATCATTAGCAGCGTTATTGTCTAAAAGTATTTAAAATAAAAAATTATTTATGTAATTTTTGTTTTGTTACTCGTCTTTTGTCTAATCTGATTTAAAACTTTGAAAGAAAATGTTAATAATTCATGCATTTTTAGTACTGCTTAATGTAAACGGCGTTAAATTAAATTTTTAATAAAAATTTGTAGAATATTTTTCTCTCTCTAAGTAAATCGTTTGTGTGCGAGGATTAGTTTTATATGGAGTATCGAATTTCGCTTACAACTTTTCCATTAAATCAATCTATAAGGAAGAAGAAAAAAGTTACCAGTCTGAGATGGTACATAATACGCGAAAAACGCATGCGTGGTCATTATCAATGGCGCCTAGTTTTTTCGCGGCAAGCTGACGCCAGAACCATCAAAATGTCTTCTTTCAGAAGAAGAATAAAAGATAAAAGCGAAAATACGAACGCACTTCATGAATGAGAAAAGAAAAAAAAAAAATGGCAGGTCAGATACCAGACGGCAGATCATCTTTGGCACTTATATGTTGTGCTTTTGCTTAATTAAATTTCTTATATGTAAACAAAAGCACTCGACAGAATAAACTCTTTTTGAGTCAAGTTATTGATTCGTAAAAGTTAAATGGTTGTTCTCAGATTAACTTAATTATACATGTTCTATAATTATCTTCCTATTGTAATTCTTTAGGCGCTTTATGAAGAGTTAAGATGACTGATTCATCCGACTGAATAAGACCGAAAACACACTAAAACTACAGTTATTGTCTTTGTACAGTTTTTTATCTTTAAAACTAAAACCGAACAGATAGCGATCGCGATTCTTCTATTCATTTTTACGACTTTAGAGAGGAGTAAGAAAATGGTTATTAGGATGCTTTCCTTCTCTCGCAGCCAAGTACATAAATAGCAACTTAAAATTTTGCTTTGAAATCTTGCTAAACAGAACTCTCTATACAAGATTAAACTTTTGATAATCACGTACAGGAGAAAAGTTTCGGAACATTAAAAGTACTTTTTGGCAGATTTTATTCATAAATTGAGATAATGATCTCGGTGTTTAACATAATCTCTAATAAAATTGTCTACAACTATAATAGAATTTATTATAAATTCCAGACACTAAATACATGAAAGGAAAAAAAATTATATATATGAATTTTCCAGACGGCAATAAATTAAACATTGTTGGATATTTGCCCAAAGTTCCACAAAGATAAGAAAACTGGACTAAAAATTTCCAGTCGATTTTTTAGTACTTTTTATCGCCATCGAGATGGTTATATATATATTTTTCTGCTTCTTGATATATTTTAAACTTTATTTCTGATTAATTTTTTACTATTATTATTGTTATTATTAAAATTATCGGTATGTATTGGAAAATAGAGTTGAAAGAAATTTTATATCGTCTGGATTCTTTGCTGATAATTTCTGGTGAGAATTTTATGACCATTTTTTTTTTTTTCATTTAAATGGAGAGATAAACAAACAAAGATCTCCCTGTTTGTCATACTTTATCTCGACACTTCGATATGCACTTTTTAAAAATAAAAATAAGTCGCTTCTTCTGACAAATATGCCAAGGTTGGAGAGCATAATATAATTACGACAATATAAAAAATATTGGCGAAATTTAATATTTTTAAAACTTTTACTTCCCGTCGGAGTTTTGTCGAGAGTGTCAATAATGAATTTTCAATCAGAAGAGAGAGAGAGAGAGAGAGAGAAAACAAACATGTCTGACATTTCGGCGGAAATAATTATCATGTTTATCCCGAGGAAATCATTCAAATTAGTTATAACTCTGTAATATCTTTCTAGATTTTGCTGAATTTATTATTCAAATAATTTATTTTTATTAATTTTCGCATATGATTATTTTAAATTATTCGATTTATGTCTGATTAATAAACTTTTGCATGTTTATGTAGCTAATTGTAGTCGTGTTTTCGGCTTAAAGTTCGCTAATCGTATGATAACTTGTGCTAAATTTATCAAGGAACAAGTATAAATACTTTCTGGATCATAAAAATAAACCATTATCAACAGCAGTACTGCTCATAATGAAAAATCTAATTAGGCAAATTAATATTTTTATAGGTTAAATAACTTATTAAAGTTGAGAATAATTATTTATTCTCTGCTCTATTTATTTTTGAAAATAAATTTTCTATAATATCGATGCAATTTATTATTAAAAATATTTTTATATATTATTCTTATAGTTATTGAGTAGTCATTTTCAGTATATTCTTCCTCGTCCATGCATAAATTTTTGAACTGAATTCATTCGTTAGTAGAGAGAAACTCGAGATGAAGTTGGATTTTCAAGGATTATCTGCAGATAACACGAAAATCCTCAAGGAATATAAGTATATTAGCAACATATACAGTCTGTTTCTATTTACGAAACAATATCAACGATCGTTCCACAAACTGTAACGATTTTTTATCAAAAAATGCAATAAGCTCTTCTGCAGCTATTACATACTCAGCCAGATGTATGGTATCAGCAAAGATTACATACAGTTCTTAGAATTAAAGCACTTATCTCACATTATCTAACTATCCTTAATGATTCAGGATATCCACGTTTATATTTATATCCATGCAGAAGTTAATTTGTGTGATGAGCCATTTTATAAATCTTTTCAAATATTTTTTTATCAATTTTATATTTATATAAAATATGCTAATAATTTCTACTATATGTAGATAAAATCAAATATTTTTCAATGACATCTTGTCTAGTTTATCCTTGATATTTTCTTATGTTTATATTAGAAAAAATATAATGATTTGACTTCAGAATACCATTAGAATATCCTAAAATAAAAATTCCCAAATTTGATACAATATATTTTAGAGTTAGATGCATAAATATAAAAATTGCTGAACTATTTTGATAGTCATATCAATCAGCATTTATTATGTTTGATTTGATTTTTTTAATGCATTGATTTGCATAAATTTAAATACTTCATTCAAATCTTGAATAATTTTGTGGAATATCATGGCCATTTTTATTAAATTTTGTAATTGTCTTCTTGAAGGATAGAATGCCATTTTTAAATAGCCTACATCATCCTTCATTTATTTTTTAAAATTATTTGTTTTGTTTAATATTTTTTCTAGACATCTCTTTCAGAATTTTAGAAATATCAAGCATAAATCAGGGAAAAAATTAGGATGAAATATAATGATGAAATTGTTGTATTTCATATGCTGTGGCTACAGTTATTATTCAATAGCAATGTAAAAAATCTTCATTTTTATTAAAGATATAGCTGGTTTTTTATAGGTTTTAATATTCAAATATATCAATGAAATGTTAAAAATTATAAAAGTTTAAGCATTTCTCTTCAACAAAAAATCCTGATTGCTTATCTTTAAATTTTGAACATATTTTGAATGATTTACGTATAATCAACACGATTCTTGAAGCTTATATGGCTTCTTTCTGAATCTTTGTCACAGGTTGAATGTTTAATATTTTAAAAACTTTTTAAAATTTATAAAATTGTATAGAAATATCTGCAAATAATGTTGAGCGCTTTTGGAAAGTATTGATAAGCGAAGCATGCAATCACGCCGTTTTCCATAAAAAATTCTTATTGCATTGTCTCGTTTCCTTCATTTTGTCGCGATTATATTGCAAATACATCTTTCTGTCTATTAATTTCACTTGAATTTGCAACAAAAATAATTATTTCTGCATGCAAGACGATATCAAAGACAAGATAATTTCTCACAGCTTGCCAGTTTTCGTTATTTTTTTGGGATACCATCTTTACAGGTGGTGTCATTTCCCTCTTGGTGTTATCAAATTTTGATAGCTGAATTCCTTTAGTTTATCATGTAGAACGGATTGCAAGATTCGAAACACTTGCCTTCACCTCGATTGACAGATGCTATTATCTCAACAAAATTCCGAAGAAAGTTTTCTTTGGTGGTTACATAACCTAGCACTTTCTATTGAAGAAGTTGAACTGTCAGAAGAATCTCATTTCTTAGCCGGATATGAACGCTGATACCGAAGTTCTTTATTTGGAAAGAATGCATTGAGTTAATCCTCATATACCGCTATTTTCTTTTAATGCTTCCTCAAATTCAAACTTAAATTCTATTTTCTTAGACGATCATTTATGTTTATTTCTTGTTTCCTATTGGTTACTGATCCGTTATTTTCTCCTCCATCTTTCTTTTTTTTTTTTCACCATTCATCTATTTTCGCTTGAAATAGTAATTTATTTTTATTTCGAAGTTTCTTTTGCTATCTGCTTCCATCAGATTACTAGTCATTGCCCTATTTTTTCATATACAATAGCTTTCATTAGTTTAAGTGCTTTCAATAGTTTATCATTCTTTTCTATGGTAGAAAACAGATCTCCTTCAAGGAAACAAATCAACTGCTGACAATTATCAAATTATTCGAAAGTAAATCTTCTTTTAACACTAATTCTTTAAGAAAAATTATATTTAACTTTATATCACTGACTGTGCCTACAAAAAAATAAATTCTAAAACTAAAGTTTCTAAAGCGATCAGAACTTGCGAAAACCATAATTTACATTTTTATTTTCTGTATCTTGTAATTTTTTATATGCTTTATATAATACTTATACATAGAAAATTAGCTGATTTCCTTCATGTAAATATGGAAAAAATGAACTTAAATGACAATTTACAGGGTATTTTTTTCTGAATATTTAAGCATTTGAAGTATGGCCTATATAAAAAACTTAATTGTTTTTTAAACTGTTATAGGCATTCATATCATTTGTTTTTATCAAAATATCTCGAAAACATCGCAAAAAATTTCAATTTTAAGGCGGATTTTTGTTAATTTTAAGATTGTTAAGTAATCTGGTTACAAAATGGCAGCCGTTTTGATACATTATACGCTGATTTCCCAGAAACTATTTGCCACACGTGAAGATGATTATAGTCATTTGAAAGAATTTTTTAAATACCTTTTACAATAGGATTTTATATAATTACTTTATTTATCTGTCTACTTTATAGATATTTGTAAAATATTTCAAAATTTTAGACAACCATTCCTTTCCATCTTAAATATACAAATGGTAATTTTGAAGTTTCCACGTGGTCTCGTTACAAAATGGCGATGCTGAAATTAAAAAAATTCTATATATTTTAAAACTATTTGTAGTTTTAAAATATATAGAAATTCTTATTCTATAGTATGCACCTAACGTGCTATAAATAAGAATTAATAGTCATACAGTGTATTTAGAAAAGGCATATGGACGTCACGTTCGTCCAATCTCGCATTTCCAGATTATTATCTGTGGACTTTATTGAAATACTTTGCTTACAAGAACAATCCCAAATATAGGCCACAACTGCAGGAAGCCAACATCACATTTATCAACAACATTTCTCCGTTGGAACTGTCACATGTATTTGCGGACATGTTCCAACTTGTGAATGCATGTCTACACATGGGAGGAGGCCATTTTGCAGCATTTATTGTAGAAAGTACGTTTGTAGTTGTATATTTAATTATTTTGCTAGGCTCACTCTGTGTTTTGTGATAATTTTTGAAGAGAAGCAAAATTTCAGTATATATACATAATTATCATATTACGCTCGAAAATCTTTTAAAATAATTTCGTCACGAATGATCTTATCTTCTAAGTTCCAATAAGTTTATCATATATTTATTTTTTAATTTTAAAACAATTTTTAATTTTAATTAAAGGAAAAATTAAGTGATTTTTGGCAGTTAAGATACTGCTTAGCCATCATGACTTGAATAATGTATCCAACTACAAACAAATGAACTAAAATATTCCTTTTATCGTTACTTCCATTTTAATGCATTTTTAATTTTTCTAAATGTTTGTTTTATCTGTAAGAATATTGTAAATTAGATCGGTTCATTAATTTTTAAGAGTAAGTTGTATTAAACATTATAAAATTCGCGAAGGTGTTTTTTTATCTAGCGAAAAAAAAAATTACCAAACACTGTATATCTTTAAAATTTTATGTTTAGACTGTAACATTTTATGTTTGGAAACTTTTGAGAATATTTTATATAAACTATTAAAAATAATCCATAAGAAAGTAACTTTTGCGTGGCGATATTTGTTTATATATATATATGCGTCACGTAAACAGTTATAAATATATATATTTTTTATAACGTGATAAATATAATTTTTCCGTATCTGGAATCGCCAAACATGGTTTTTGTATATTTATAACGTTGTGCTTTTCCACTTCAATATCTTTCATATAGAAAATAATGTTGTATATCTCTGTTTGCTATACGACAAAAAAAGATGTTCGACCTACAACTAGTCGTAAACATAACCTAATTACGTGACAGTATAGGTGATAATTAGATTATATAAAACGTTTTTAAGTTCATACTCAGACGATGAAACGTAAAAATAATACTGCGATTCATTTTTTAAAATTAGATTAATAATCCTGTTAAAATTACAACATTTGTTCCGTTCTATACTAGCAATTTTTCATCGTTTCTGTAGGAAAATTGAGATGATAAAATGTATAAAATTTATTAAAATTTGTTAGAAAATGTAATAAATTTTTACACAAATTAGATTTGTAGGAAGTAAATCGCCGGCGAAACAATTTTATTGATTGTTTTTCTACAAGAAAATTAACTTCCTTAAAACTATCATTAAATATTTAAAATTTGTATCGTTAGAATATTTCTTACTTATAAATAAACCTACGTAATATATAGTATATCTTTCACTCAATTTATTTTTATAGAAACAATCTTATTATAATCGCTTTATCTGTCTAATTGTCGATCCGTACGCTCTGCGAAATATCTCAAGAACCAAACAATGCAGAGTATTCGTATCTCGTAGAATCATTTATTATTATTCAAGCTATGTATATGCTAATTTTGAGGAATTTATATCTTTACGTTACAAGATGGCGGCCATTCGAAAATATAAAATGGCGATATTTGAAATAATTTATCACATGTAAACAATATTATATTCGTTTCAAAAATATTTTAAAATAAAAATTATCAAAATTTTACGTTATTTACTTAATAAAGAAACATTTACAACAGCAAGATATATATAGAATGATACAACAAAAAAAAAATGTTTTACAAAATAAGAAACATCAGGATTTATTAATACTTAATGTATCATTAATCTTTGATATAGTTTCAAACCCATTAAATGAGACATTACTGATATTGCATCTCCCCTCAAACTTTCAAGCGAAGTTAGCTTTTAAGATTATTTTTTATTTTTTTTTGTTTGTATTGATACACGAAATATTGCAGTAAAGTTTTTTAAATTTTCATATTTATTGATTTATTGAGATTTTTTCTTCTTCTATATGCGGCATCGAATCGTTCGATTTAATAAATCTCTCGGTAACAATAATTAGTTCACTTAAACTTCTACTAAATTGTGTTCGGTCTTTTGAATAAGTCGACTCTTATTGATCGTTTAACTTCAATCTAGATAACGTTGTATGTATAGCATCTAAGCATTTTTTATTTTTAGATCACTTTCTTGATCTTTACATCAATTAATCAATTGTTGTTTCAGACCAATTTTATGATCTTTATCTAATCAATTGCTTCTCCAAATCGATTTTATGAAAGCTATCTAATCAATTGCTGTTTCAGGATCTTTACATCAATTAATCAACTGTTGTTTCAGACCAATTTCATGATCTTTATCTAATCAATTGCTGCTCCAAATCGATTTTATGAAAGCTATCTAATCAATTGCTGTTTCAGATCAATTTTATGATATTTATCTAATCAATTGCTGCTTCAGATCGATTTTATGAAGGCTATCTAATCAATTGCTGTTTCAGATCAATTTTGATCTTTATCTAATCAATTGAGGTTTCAGATCAATTTTATGATATTTATCTAATCAATTGCTGCTTCAGTTCGATTTTATGATATTTATCTAATCAATTGCTGCTTCAGATCAATTTTATGATATTCATCTAATCAATTGCTGCTTCAAATCGATTTTATGAAGGCTATCTAATCAATTGCTGTTTTAGATCAATTTTATGATCTTTAGAGCATATCACCGACTACTTTTCGGATTTTCTTCAAGATCTTTACAGCATCTAATCAGCTGATGTTTCAGATCATCTTTATGATCATCACATCATATGATCAACTGCTGAATTTCAGACCATCTTCAAGATCTTTACATCTGATCAATCTGAAATCTTTATAGGAAAATGTACTGCTACAGTTGATTTCTTATATATATATAATGGATTCGAAAAGATAAAAATTAGCACGATTTTTATCCTTTCTCTTCAAAATTTCTGCAAAACTGTCAGGAAAAACATAATCGATGGTGAACTACTTTCACAAGTTAGATGAAATTCTCAATAGGCGATAAATTAATAACAATTCCAAATTTTCAACTCATTTCTTAGAATTATACGCTTTTATTGCAATGATTTCGCCTCCGATGTGTAATATTAAATTTTTAATTCGAATAAAACTGGATTCCTGCCAGTAATCTGACCTTTCATCAAATTCCAAAAACTATTACAGAAAAATTTAACACCATAAAAATTATTTATTTATTAATTAAATTATAAAAAAAATATATAAAACAGTTTCAATTTACTAAACATTCCTTACAGAGAATGGAATCCGGATGTGCGCGTGAAGTTGATGACGGTCGATATCATTAGCTGTGTTTACTTAATTTTAACTTATGTATTATTCGTTTACACATTATTAATGTATATAATGTTTATCGCAGAATAAATAATAAAAATTAAGATAATCATCTCTTGTTTTTTTTTTAATTTTAGTATCTTGGTAGCTTCTTGAATAACTTCTGTAAAAATTTTATATCCTTTTAATTTAAACGTGGTGTAGCAGCATATCTATACACCCACATGAACAATAATTCGATTTTGTCGTCTAAGTTACCACCTCCGCTCGCCATCTAATGTCTTTTCCCTCCCACATATATACGTCGCAACTAATTCTGAATGCTTATCTCTGTTTTCACAACAAAGCTACACGTTTATAAATTTCCAGACACGAATTATTCATCATAATAGTTTTCAAACGGATCTTTGCTACAAATTGAAGCTTTAAATACTGTTTACAGTTACGTTTCGAACGGATTTATCGATCTTAACGCTTAAATATCGAGTTACACGTTATACCTGAAAATTTTTATGAGTCAGGAGATGAGTCATCTCTCGCTAATAATTAAAGATAGGCTGCTGTTACAGTTTTAGAACTAATTTTTTTTTCTTTCTTTCTTTTCCTTCTACTTAATCAATAACTTTTTTTTTCTTTTGCCTCTCCAAGGATTTAGAAATATGGCGCGCTTAATTTTATTTTTTAAATTAAGTTTATTAAAGCATTAATTTAATTTAACGAGAAAATTTCCGTGTTATATCAACTGTCGATAATTTGTTTTAAATTAATTTTATATATATATATATATACCTGTATATAATGTTGTTTATATTTATTCTTACGAGAACTTCCGATAAATTTTAGATGTTTAAGTAGTTTTAGATTAGTAGATTTAATTCTGGAGTACTTTAAAATTCGATTTTTAATTAATAGATCGAGTCGAAGTGTAATTACTTAAAATATTTATTTGTTCGAACTGAATATCTCATCTAGCTGGCTGCATATTTGAAAAATTCTTCTGGATGTTGTTTGGATATATTAAAAAAAAGGGGAAAAAAAAAGATCTGAAAGAAAAAGATAAATAGGACACGTTTCTGCAGACATTTTAGACGTTGATTACGTCCTAATTCAGTCCGTTTAAGATGTTTTAAATAAGATGTAAGAAAGGGAAAGGAAATCTGTTTTTCTAAGGATTTTCTAAAATCATTCTCCATACAGTTGGATGTAAACATTGAAACTAGGACAAAAAATAGCAGACTTACAACTGGCGAAGGTGCAAAGGTCATTCACCAGTTCATCACGCTACATCTTCATTAATTCTACTTTAAATTTTATTTTCTTCAACTTTTATATTTATGTCTTAAAAGTAAGAAATAAACCGACTGAAATATTTTTTCTATACTTATTTTAGGAAAATACATATGGATTATAATAGGAGGATGCTTATCTGCAGCGATCGGAATCGTCCTTTTGATCGTTCTTGTTTTATATCTAAGGAAGAGAACCGTTCGAGTTCAACCGAAAGATTCCGAAGCTCAAAGAGAAATCAAGAGAAAAAGGTAAAATTAATTTATTTCAGTTATATTTTTAACTCAACCTTGAACTCTTACCAATCAATATTTTATATACAATGCTGAAAAGTCGAAGTGAAATGATTTATCCTGTGTATTATTGAATTAAAATTTTGCCACCTGTAGGAATTAATTTGTGATTAAACAGTTATTTGCGTTGGCGAGATAAAGCTGACCTTTAATAAAGCATCTTTCACGGTTAAGAGATGATTTTTATCAGGAAATTCATGTTATAGAAACGGTTACTATGGCATCTGCAGACAAGGGAGAAGCGTAGGTGGACAAGAACGATCCAGTAGCCTTGAATGATGCAGTTCGTGTAGACAGAAAGAAAAAAAAGAAAGAAGAAGAAGAAAAAAACCAGAAACCGGACACTTTACTGCGTTGCTTTAATTATTAATTAAAGTTCCCTAGATTAACGATCATTTTTTTTATGTCGCGTATCTTAATGGCTGCTATTTTTACTTAACAGATTATCTTCGGCTTACAGTTCGGGTGATGATGCTGAACAATCCCTGTCTTATCAAATATTAGCTAGATCTTTCTCCACGGATGCTGCTATACCTTATAAAATGAATTCCGAGTGTGTACAACCTTGTCATCCCACATTAACTCGTTGGCATTCGTTCAACTCTAGCAGTTATCCTCCTACATTTTTGGGAACCGTTCAGCCGGATCTGTACAGGTACGTTATAAAGTTAGAAGTTTGTCAAAAAATCCTACTTCTTTACATAAAACTTTTATCTGTATATATATATATATTTTTAATATCTAAACAGAGAATCCGATGACGAAGATACGACCATACCCACAGGAATGAATGGCAGACTTTGGTTTAGTGTACATTATAGGTCCGATGCTCAAGAGTTAGATGTAAATCTTGTTAAAGCCAAGCATTTATCTGGTGAGCAGCTATTAATATCGAGAATATATATTTTTAATAAAAAAAAATCATCGAATGTGGGTCAGGTATAAGTTTTAGGTTAGTAGCTTTACTAACAGCTGTTAGACAGTCGTGCTTCATGTATATAAATATATGCCAGTTGACTTGAATATGTGTTAATATATGCATTTATATAGAACGAAAATATTATTATTATTATTATTATTATTAAATATTATTTCTGTAGAAAGTCAAATCATTTTTATGTAAAAAGTTGTGGAGTTATCATATTTTTATCACTTGTTACAAAAATATACAAAAACGTGGTTTGCTGCAAAGAAAAAACAGAAAATACTCAAGAAATATATAAAAATAACACATAAGAAACTTAAGAAAAAAACAAAAATATTTGCATAAATAAAATAACATGAAAAATATGAAAAAACTTGATCAAACAATTCACAAATATCAGGTCATCCCAAAAGTAATGTCAGACATTAAATATTTCTTTGAAGGGTATAAAAGATAAATCACTTGTTAATTTAATTAAATATATATTCTCCATTTGAATCAATAACACTTCCTACGTTGTGAAAAATTCGTTCATGTTTAGACAAGCTGAGACATGTTTGAAAAAGCCGCATAAAAAACGACATTACTTTTGGGATGATCTGATATAATATTTCAATAAAAATAATTGAATTTATCAAATATTTATAAATTTTTAAGAAAATAAAAGTTCGACAATATTTTAATTTTTAAACAATAAAAAAGTATCAAAAATTAACAACATCCGGTTAAACATAAAAAAAAAAATCGAAATATTTTAATCCTTTATGTTTCTTATATAAAAATTACGAACGAAATGAAAACTCTCGTAAACAATTAAAGCAAGCAAACACAAAATTTCAAAATAATGTACATAGATATCAACAAAAACATGCATAGTTTAATTGTAGCAAGATTTACCTTAAAATAGTTACCAGTTTTAACAACAGATGGAAGCACGTTATTAATAGTAGAATATTTTTTTTTCCCTCTGTTGCAGGTAGAGGTCTCAATAACACTTCTCGTGATCCTTTCGTAAGAATATACTTACTGCCGGATGAAGAAAACTATTTGCAATCAAAAGTGCGAAGAAGGACCCTTAGTCCAAAATTTAACGAAAAATTCACATTTCAAGTGAGAGAAAATAATTTTTTTTTTTTTTTTTAATCAGCAATACTTATTAACTTTACGAAACATTTGTTATAAAGCGCTGTAATGCATAAATACTAGCGCTTTCGATCGATAAGCTGAAAGCGCTAGCATAATATATTTATGCGCTACAAACGAGCGCTTGTTTCGCAAAATTAATGACAAGTGTTATTAACATGTCATTGGTATCATTAATTTTACGTTTCAGTAGAGTTAAGATGAATTTTTATTAATAGGCATATTTATGGTTTCAGGTGGAAGAAAGCGATCTATGTAATCGCACCTTACGTATGTCCATTTATGACGTAGACAAGAGAAAAGTGCGTCACACACTAGGCCACGTGATTATTCCCTTAGACAAAATAGATTTGGAGAGCAACATGTTGATTTGGAGGGATTTGGAGAGTTCTGCTTTACAGGTTAATACCATTATACCGAAAAGAAAATATATCGACTGCTAACGTTATAAAGACAAATACCGGTTACCATTTTCATTTTTTTTTTTGTTTTATTTGTTTTTTTCACTTTCAGACTCCGACAATCAGGGGAGAAATACAAATAACATTATCTTGCAATCCGATAAATGGAAGAATAAAAACAACTGTGTGTAGGCTGAGAAACATTCAAGGAATCGATAGCGGAGAAGCAGGCAAGAAAAATATATTTATATATGTATTAAAATTAATAAAAGTTAAAAAAAGAAATATATCTTCTAGTCGTTTAGAGAGGAAAAATAAATATCACCTCCGTCGTTACAAATGTGAATAAAAATTCCTTCTTATTATTTTTGAGTAAATTGTTGGAAAGAGAAAATTTTCTTAATTAAATGTGAAAAATTTTTAATAAAATGAAGAAAAACGGCATAAATTTTAATACAGTTCTAAAATTTTCATTATTTTAGTAGTACTGTATTGCGTAATAATGCATTTTTTAAAATAACCAATGGAATCGCAATTTTTTTTTTTTTTTTCAAATTTTAAATTTAAATAATTTATATATTCAAAAATGCTATATTTAAAGGAGTTTATTTTCATTTCTGTACAAAATGTAATTAGTATAATATTTTATTCAATTTTCAATCTAAATAATTTTAAAGCAGATTCATTTCGTTTATACAAATATTAAATTGCGTCATTTCTTTATTTGACCAATACGATGACGAATTATTTTTGAATTTATCAAAACTAAACTGGATTATTTAAATAAAATATAGTTTTAAATGAAAATTAAACTTTTTTTAATCATTATAAAAATTAAATTTAAAATTTTTGTTATCAATTTATAATTTTTTTAAATGCGGGATAGACTTTAAAACGTTTGAATTTTGGACAATTTTTATTGGTAGAAATTAATTTATTCAGAAGATATATATATATATATAAATTATAAATTTAAATATAATTTTAATCTTTTCAGGAATATACACTAGAGTTTTGTTATATCACGGAAGGAAACACGTAAAAACTAAGCGTACGTCTCTACAGCACTTTAATCCCGCAGCCGGTGACGTCATCTTCGACGAATCTTTCGCTTTCGGAGTATCGGGACGTTTCTTCGATTCTTGCAGTTTTGAATTCGTCGTAGTGGTAGCGGGTCAATCTCCATTAGTGAAAGACGAGATCCTGGGTCATGTCATCATAGGCCCGTTCATGTACGCGAGAGGTGAACAGTTATTACACTGGCAAGAAATGCTCACCAATCAGAGAAGTCCAGTCACAAAGTGGCACGGGTTAGAAGCCATTTTTGAACCGTAATCTGCGATTGGTCGGTTCTATAAAAAAATTACAAGAATAAATAATCAAAACATTGATCTCTGAGTTGTTGGTTAAAAAAAAAAAAAAAAGAAGTTATTAAAAAAATTGTTAGTGCATTCGAAGAATTTAGAATTTTTTCAATAAATATTGTACAAATTTACTAGAAAAATAATAATTATATATATATTACATAAATACCATGTTAGATGTTTAATAATCTTTATACTATTCACTCTTTTTAGTTGAGAGTTGGGGAAAATATAGATTAGTAATACTACTATAGTAACAAGTTGTTCAATTGATCTTTCTATGTACATTTATTGGTGCTTGAACTGTGATAAACTTATTGGATTTAATCTTGTACTTCTATACAACTTATTGTATAAGTTAAAAAAACTTAACAATTTAAAACTCTACTTTATCTGATTATTTAAAATTTGAATTAAAATAATATTTGTCATTTATATAAAATATTTTTTAAGCATGAATTTCAAGTCAAGTTTCGAATTGTTATAAACAATTACAACTTTCACTGGATGTTTTTAAAAAAAATAAAAAAAAATCTCTCGTAATAATTTGACAATTTGTGTAACTTTTTTAAATAATTATTTAATTTTTTAATAAAAATAGTATTAAAATCTTTTAAATTTTGATTAGTTAGCATTATTTAAAAAAATATTAAAACCACAAAAAAATCGATCAGAAATATTTTAAATAAAAGTTCTTACCGTGCTGCCATCTAGTAACTACTTTAAGTAAGATTTCTTATTGTTGTTAATTCCTATTAATAAACTCATAATCAAAATTAATAAAATTATCTCGTTAAATTATTTATTTTATTATTTAAAATTGAAGTAATTTGAATAAATTTCTCATATATAATACTGGAGAGGCGCATTTAATTAAGAAATGAGTGATGAACTTTAATGGATATAAATTAAATCAAAAGACTGTTTATATAATTTATTTAACAATAGAAAATTTCATTTAAAAATTAATTCATTTTAACAATATTTGTATACATTTTAAAGTGTAATATCAGCTTTGTGAAAACAAGAATTTTAACCAATAAGCTAATCATATCATCCAATTGATTTGAATCCAAAATGGAAGCTATAAGTTTGAAAATACCTGTCATAAGAATAAACATTTTTTTTGTTTATTAATAATAATAATTTTTAAATAATAGTAATAACAATAATAAAAAAAAAACAAAACTGTTTATTGCAATTAAAAATGGTTTTTCATAAAAGAATTTTTTAACTGTTTTTTTTTTTGTAGGAATTAATGCTTATATTTTTAATTATGTCAAAACGACGTACTCGTACTTGCACAGATTCAATTATTTGCAAACTTATATACCGCATCTTTGTAATACGCACTGAAGTCTAGTTTTGCATTTTTTTCTAATATTTTTAAATCGGCGGCTGGATGGCCTAATGGTAACCCGTTGGCGTGCCATGCAGGGGGACCCGGGTCTGGTCCCGGATTTTTTCGGGGTACTAGGCCCGGCCCGGTGATCTCCGTCTTTCACCATCCGGCCTCCCTCCACGGGTGTGGGTGCAGCTCGTGGTTGGAAGTGGCCCCCCTTAGTAAACTCCTGATTGGAAAGGGGTCGTAAAATATGCAAAAAAATATTTTTAAATCAACCTCATTTAAAAGGATGGATGCCGATTCGGCTTAACATCAATCATTTCGTGCCATTTTGCATTATCAGCTTAAAAGAAATAAACAGTTCCAGAAAGAACTTAAATCGCTTATATTTCAAATGTGTCATTTATTTTTCATTTATTTGATATTTGGAATTAATTGGCATTTTATGTTCAATTTTTGCATTAATTTAACCAACATAGATATCACGATGACGCCATTATCGCGGTGTCTTGACGCCATCTTAACATCGTTCATTGTTATATCATAATGGCGTCACAACTGATAATGTCTATGACACTATTCATTATTAAGGTAGAATGAGGTCATATCATTTGATAGATAGTGACGATAGATGGCGCTAAGTGTTAAGCAATGCAAGCAATCATGTTACCTACATTAATAACGCTTAACGACAACTATTATATAACGTCATCGGAGGAAAAAGCTCTCAAGCTATACCCTCCATATTAACATTATGAAGAAGAAGAAGAAGAAGAATCTATTATAAAAAATATATATATAATTTTGATAAAAATTAAATGCCATCTTGTAGGATTGAATTATTCTAAAGGATTAAATTAATATTAATGACAGAACATCATTACTAAATTTCATGGAAATATATTAATTAGTTCAAAGGTTATTAGTGGAAGGAAACAGTCAGATACACATGATGCCTATCTTATAAGCCTCCTTTTCCTTTAGAAAATAGACTAAAAATGATTTCTTAAATTGCAATGTTTTTTATCATACATAACTTTATAATCCTCTCTTAACAAAGAAAATCTTAGTTTATTATTTTGTTTTTAGCTAGTTTTCTCATAAAATAAGAATCCGATTAAACTACTTTTCGTTTCTAATATAAAATTTGATATATTTTTATATTTTTCTCAAACTTTTTAAAAACATATTTAGATGTATAATGTTTGTTCAAAATAAATTATTCTTGTTATTCCTTAATCAATCTTAATAAGGTTAATTTATTTTTAATAAATATTGTATTGTGCCTTCTCAATTTATAATACATAAATATGCTATATAAATTGGGGAAAATATAAAAATACTGTAATTAATCATAAAATCTAAAATTTATTTATATTCATTCGCAGATAGCATAAAGGTCACAATAGTTTTTAATCTCATATTAAAAAAAGTCAAGAAATAAATTAATTACACATGGATCTTGAACTGTTATACAAAGCCTTTGTGTGATAGCTAAGGTTAAGTTAGTTATATTAAGCCACCATATCCTCATGGGATATTCTGTATCTAGCGGCGGCCACTTGTAGAGCCCATCACAGGTTGGCCAGCACCATGATGAGGTTCAACGGGCCGGACCCGGACTCCTCCTGAAAAACAGGTACCTAGATTTGAATCCGGATCCTCGAGGATGGTAAGCCAAAGCTTTACCACGCGGCCATCCGGCCGATGATAGCGAGTACAGCTTTAGGAAGCCCCAAAAATTAGAGGATTGAAAAGTAGTGTGATATATTAGAACTTCTTTTATTAGTTATTAAATTTAATAGGAACTGTCTAATAAATTTGATAAATTAAAGTGATACATTCAAAAAAAAGTTCAAAGAAAAATTGACCAATGAAGAGTTCAACTATAAACTGCACTTATACCGAATGAGAAATAGATTCAGTTATCTCAGGCATTATTTCCTGGATTATGTTGCTTCAATTAAATATTTCTTCATCCATAATAACATTTTCTCACCATCATAATGAAAATTATCAAAATGAATTATATAATGTTTTATCCTCAGTTATAGTTCATTTTCTGGTGGCTACAAAATATAAAATGCATTAAGATTTCGTTTTATTGTTACAGTAATAATTCGCAAATTCTATGATTATTATGAAACAAAGCATCCCGATATCATTCATAAATAATGTCTAGAAATTTTACTAAAGTAAAGATATCATAACAATTAACCCAAATTTCTATTAATTGCAAAAATAATTTAGGTTAAAATATATAGTAAAAATATTTTAATAATTCTTTTTACCAGTTTTCATTTTAGATCCATTTGTTTTGTCAGTTTACAATAAGATGATGATGTTAACGTCAAAAATTATTTTTGTTTTCGATAATCAAAGAATTTATAGCTTCTATGATCGAGTTTAAAAGCAATTTTACGGACTTTTTCTTCTTCTTTCTCCTCCAAGTAATTTTTCATCAGTTTTTTTCTGCTTAGTATAAATTTCGAATACAACTTTTATGTAAATTTAGGTGCTTTATATGCTTTCAGATTTAACAAACTTCCGATTATTTCGTATGTATGATAAAGAAGGAAATGAGATTTCTTCCTTTTCATTAAGTTGCATGATTCATCACAACGAAACTGTATATATATACATAGCAGAATGATATTCATATAAGACAATTTTCTATAAAATAGAAAGAAATTACAGTATAACATTTGAGGAAAAAAAATGTAACAGTTTATACGATGGAAATTTCTGATGAAAAATTACAGTTATATGAAAATACATTTTTTAGATTTATTAATGCTAAGAAAATTGGCGATTTATAGAATTCTTCTTATTTTTATACTACTTTCCATAAGGAAGAGAGACTTGTGACATCATTATATTAGCCTCTCAGAAGCCAAACTAATCAGCTTCATTTTTTATAAATTTCATAATTTTAGTACCGTTATTAGTGCAAACATGTGCTTGGGTATTAAAATTTAGAAATTTATAAAAATGAAGTTAATCAGTTTGATTTCTAAGAGGCTCATATGTTTGTTCTTTGTGTGCGTGAGTCCACTAAAAATTTTTGAGCTAATCAGTATATTTTCATCAGAAATATTAATGTTATTCAGCCATTAAAGATAATCTCGATGCTGCATCATTTAATTCTCTATCTTCAACATTTTAAAAATGGCGAATGTTCGTACTACTTAGGTAAGGTTATTTGAGTAACGCCATCATATATCAAAGAGATTACATTACCTGACGGTGGCCACTTTTAGATCCCACCATAGACTGGCCAACACCTATGGTAGGGTCAACCAGAAGGTTGAATGATGGGGTTCAAGGATCCCTGATCTTTCCTGAAAAACTGAAGATGTGGGAATCGGATTTGAATCTGCATCCTCCAAGATGGTAAGCGAATGCGTTACCATGCGGCCTCAAACTTCTTAAATATTCTATTAATATATATTGAGGTATTAATTAGATTTTTATGGAATTTAGCTACATGACTAT
This sequence comes from Olivierus martensii, assembly GCA_000484575.1. NCBI lineage: Eukaryota > Metazoa > Arthropoda > Arachnida > Scorpiones > Buthidae > Olivierus > Olivierus martensii. The sequence continues at coordinate 31,379 of AYEL01069633.1, forward strand.
ATCATTAATGATGATATCAATGTCTATCAATTAACACTTTATCTTCATTCATTTTAAAATGGCGGACCTTTAAACTTCAAAGATTTCTCTCTAATAAACTTTATAATATTCAATCAAATATTTCAAAAATTTAGCAAACTGTCCAGGCTATTATAAGACAAATTTTTGATAAGATTAGTTAATCATTAAATTCATTCATTGACTATAATAATTTTGGAAGTATTTAACAGATTTTAAAGACACTCAACATATCAAAGTACACTGAAGATCAATTTTATTACATATATTTTAAATCTGTATCCTCAATCACTTCAAAATAAAGCGCAACGATTATTTTTTCTAGAATTGCATGTTAATATTTATAATCTTTATTGATTTGTTACTTTTTTCAAACAAAAAACAATGTGAAAAAATAACAAATTTGAATAAAAGATTGTTTAGCTATAGTTAAAGTCATGTATAGATAATTAATCGCCGCTGTAGCATTCTTTGGTGTGTTATATATATATAAAACTACATTCAAAACAATGCTGACAGATAAAAAAAATTGTTTAGAAAAAGTATATTCTCATATTTTACAGTTTTATGTTTGTAAATTATTCATTTATTCAGTTTTCTAACAATAACAAGCGTGCAAGATTTCTTAGCAATAAAAAGAATATAAGAGGAAACAATACGGAGAAAAGGAACTGTTATTCTCATATCCAGATTTATTGCAATTTTCTAACGGAAATGATTTGCATCCGCAAATTCGTTCTTCTTTATCAGATGCTCTTCCTTTTGATTGCTGATTTAGTTGTTTTATTTTACGGCTTGTTATCTAAAAAATAGCCCAAGAGGTTTATGAATAATATTGCTGCATCGCTTTGAAAATTTTGCCATATATTCAGTACATTATGCATACAAAATATAAATTATACTAATACAGACTTAAAAATATCTCTTCATTTTTTTCTGAAAAAAAAATTAAAAAATGAAATAACTTTTAAATAAGAAATTTAGATAATTTTCTCTTTATTTAGAGTTAAATAACCGATAAAAATATTTGAATGGGGGAAAAAAAAATTAATTTTATAATATGGCGCCATCTCTTGGGAAACGATACAATTAGAACTTTACTAAATATAAAATAAGTAAAATAATTTGAGATTTTAGCAATTTTAAAGATAGTGTTTAATATATTTTTAGACGATAATTATTGATATCGGTTAGTATTATTGAATTTTGTATACAGTATATATATATATATATATATTTTTTATATATATTTAATATTTTAATATATAAAAAAATAATAATTTAAAATTAATTATATATATATATTTAACAATTTTAAAATATTAAAAAAATATTTAATTTTTACAAATGAATTGTAAACATTTATAATATTTTCTTGGCAATATTATTATTATTATAATGTCCGAAATTAATAAAATTTTAATGTAAAGTTTGTTCGCTAGATGGCGAGATGTGTAACGACCACGAACTAATATCAACATCGACTGAAGTACAATACAGTAACTTTGTTTATACAGTGTTTTTAGATGTTTGCTCTACTGAAGGATATATCTACATTGAACATTTTTATAAAAGTTCTCATGCTAATACCCTACATTGTGCAAACGTTTTAGTCACTTAATTACAATTTTTTTTAGAATTTTATCCAAATATTCATACCACAGTAATGTCTGTCATTAAACGTTGTTCTTTGGAAAATGTTTTACTAAATTTCCAGTTTGTGAGTTGTTTGTGTATTTTTATCCTAGATACAACAAAGAAGAAAAAAAATATAAAAGAGAAGAGTTTCATTTTGTTTCCAATATCAGAAACATGTAATTTTCCTGTTTTTCAATGCTACCAAGAAATATTTGAAATTCAACAGACAACTGTCATTTTCTAACAGTAAATACATAAAATCAATCGAGATTTTTCTTCTTTTTTTACTATCAATTCTGAACTTAATAAAATCTCGATGTAATTCTATAAAATCTCCTTTAATGTACTCCGTTTACATTTGTTTAATTTTCAAATTTACGTACCGTTAGCATCATTATTTTTGATGACGTCATTTATGAGTAAACTATAAAATTTTTCCCTTTTTTTCCTCCCCGTGTTACGTCTTGTGTATTGTTTAATTATATGAATGGATGATTCCTTTCTAAATTTCTGTCTTGTTAAATCTGTTATGTCCTGTAACAATAGGATTTTCTAATACGGTGAACGTTCCGCAGAAGCGAACAAACAAGCAAATAATGGGCAAAATAGGATTAGAACTTGGAATTGGCAAATCTGATTGGATTCATTTTATGGTTTATTAGTATTTTGATAATGTTTTAATAAGTTATATAGTAATTTCTTCATGAGTGAAGATTTTTCCGAGGTTAATTACTTTCTAGTAGGCATGAATAAAAGGGGCATTTCCTATTCATGCAGGACGTAACTACGGTGACAATCCAGAACAAAATAATGCTACTTGGTTAATCAAATCGACTTTTCCTTGGCAGCAACAATAAAGGGAATTAATTCTTGATGAATTAAATTAAAAAAAAATTGTATGGTATATAGTTCTTTAGCGCGATGTTAGTCCAAACATAAATTAAAAATAATAAAATTTTAAATGCCAAGAAAATATTTAAGAAATTATCATATATTAATATTCATAATTAACTATGCAAATGATTTACTTAAAACAGTTAGTAAATTTAAAGAATTAATTATAAAAATTTATAAAACTTTCAAAAATAAAATAATGAATAGAAAGTTACATTAATAAAACTTTATATGAATTTAAACTGTTTTAATTTTCTAAAATTAATGTTTCCAGCAGAATATTTCATAAATTTTAGAGCAGGCAAACTTTAGATTTAAAATAAAATAAAATAAAATTTTTGCTAAATCTTGGCAACAAGGAAAAACGTACAGGATTGAGCACTTTTCGTTGTTGCCAAGAGTTTTTAGCAAAAGTTTTGTTTATATATAAAAATATAATGTAAAAACATAAAAATAATAGCATTTTGAAAAGCCTCTTGGAAAAATTTAACTCGTGATTGCTTAAATATATCACTAATTTTGAGAAATGTCTTGACTGTCACGAGTTGTTGTTTCAATTAACTCTAATAAAACGTTCCGAAATATTAATAAGTAAAAAAAAAATTAAAAAACAATTTAATTTCTTGTTTCATAGTTATTAATCAACTAAGAACAATGTCAACACTATTTGAAAAACCGTGATTTTATGAAGAAGAACTAATTTACCAGACAATCAATAAGAAATATTTTATTCTTTAAAATAAAACTCCTGTCATCTTTTTTAATTGATGGTACGGATATTTTGAGTGATGGATACCCGAAATATTTTAATTTTCTGAAATTTTTTCATATTTAATTTATTAATATAGTAAATTTGCTCGTCAAAATGATGGGCTAAATAATATCCCATCAGTATAGAATATACAGTAACAATTGTTTGAAAGCTTGCTGATGTAACTCTATTTACATACTCATATCTAATTATTTTTCATAAAAATTTTTCATATAACTTAATTATGAATAAAAAATTGATTTATTTTATATTTGCCATGTTTTATTATTATTTTTTATGCTGCCACAAGAAGGAGGAAAATTTATGTTGCCTACTCAACTGATCTCAGTGTGTGGTATGCATATTATTTAATGATAGGCGAAGTTATTTCCACTGGTATGCGGTCGTAGTCCACTATACACAACAATGTCTCAGATCATCTCAAAAGTAATGTCGTTTTCCATAGAATAAGGCCACCTCTGCTTAGTAGTATTTATAAAGCTTTAAAAATTCATGTTTAGACAAAGTGAGACATGTTTGGACAAGTACAGTATAAAAAAATGACTTTACTTTTGGGATGATCTGATATAATAATCATGGAACCACTGTGGTTCCATGATTGTATTAGTATCCTAAAAGTAATGGAACCACTGTGCACTATCTATGCTAAAGAAGATCACGGAACCACTGTGGTTCCAAGAACTTCTTTAGCATAGAAGATTCTTGTTAAGGTTTTTGTACAAAGTTTTTTCTTTGTATACACTTTTTAATATTGGATCTCAACTGTTAAGTGGTACGCGAATAAAAAAAAGTTTAAAAGTAGCTGTTTTACAGGTAATTATTTCTTCTTAACAACCGGTAACAATTAAATTTTCTAAACAAATAACACGCTGCAAGAGTAGGAAAGAAAAAAAAAATGTTTCTGAAAATTTAAAATAATTAGACGGCTGCAAGAAAATGTTTTTTGAAGAGATACTTTACAGGGAAAGGCTTGAAAAGCATTAATATAAAGTACATGTGCATTAGATGACTTGAATAGATCCTTAGGATTGGATTTAAAAAAAATATTTTCCTACTTGAAAATTTTTACAGAGGTTGTTCATTCATTCTTGAAGGATCCTTTAATATTCAACGATTCGAAAAGAGGGGAAAAAACCACAAGAAAAAAAAGCAGAAAAAGTTTTTTCGAAGTACCTAAATAATAATAAAAAAAATGTTTATAATTGAAAATTTATGTTCTTTTTAAAGGAAAAAAACTATAATGAAAATTTGATTTGTAAATCGATAAAATAAGAATTTAGTAGGCTTATGAAGGGTTCTTTGTAACTTGCACCTCATTTATCTTTTTTTTTTTTTGGACAGACATACCAATTAAAAATAAAGAAATACGCAAGAGGAACTAAAAAAAATAATGCAGAACCACTTAATTTCCTTCAAGCACCATCAGCATTTAAAGAAAACTTTACAATTCAATTCAGTAATTTACAGAACTCAAGTTTGGCTTTACACAAAAATAATTAAATAATTTTTACGAGCATAAAAGTAAACAATTAATTAAAATCCCCTTCATTCTTTAAAGCTGCAATAAAAATAAAAATAATAATATCATAAGTTTTACTAATGACAACCATTATTAATCTTCATAATTGTTCTTCATTCATAAATATCATTTTAATTATTTAAAAGTAAACATTACAGTAATTAATAAAGATGTTAATATTTTACTAGGTATATTTACTAATATTGTTGTGTTATGTGTGTGTGTGTATGTGTGTGTGGCGGATAGAACAATTGAACTGTGAAACGAAGACGTGTAATTTCTCAACCACCAGATGTCACAGCAACTGGGAAAAAAATTCTACGCCAGATGTTGCCATTTCTTGAAACCAAAACTGTAGAAACAAAAAAGTTGGTAGTTTGTAGACAGGACCAAATCAGTTTGAGTTCTACTTTATTATATACAAGGTCGAAAGCTGTTTAAATCTGCCAATCAATTTTTGCTCGATACGATTCTTCTCTGTAAGGAGTAACATTGATTATTTTTGCTTGTACAAATAATATCCTTTCTATATATATATAAATGGTACAGCTGTGACCGACTTTGGAGAATAGATTAATTTCGTTCGAGATCTTTTATCAAACGGACGTATTAATTTGGAATTAATAAATTGGCATTATTTATTTCTGGGGCATCCGAAATTTTTCCCATTAGCGCGGATAGCCGCAGAGTTATGTTAACGTGTTTTTGGAGGTGGAAAGTTTCCGGATGGGTTATATTTAGAGGAGTATCAAACGGACGTATTAATTCAGAATTAATAAATTGGGATTATTTATTTCTGGGGCATCCGAAATTTTTCCCATTAGCGCGGATAGCCGCAGAGTTATGTTAACGTGTTTTTGGAGGTGGAAAGTTTCCGGATGGGTTATATTTAGAGGAGTATCAAACGGACGTATTAATTCAGAATTAATAAATTGGGATTATTTATTTCTGGGGCATCCGAAATTTTTCCCATTAGCGCGGATAGCCGCAGAGTTATGTTAACGTGTTTTTGGAGGTGGAAAGTTTCCGGATGGGTTATATTTAGAGGAGTATCAAACGGACGTATTAATTCAGAATTAATAAATTGGGATTATTTATTTCTGGGGCATCCGAAATTTTTCCCATTAGCGCGGATAGCCGCAGAGTTATGTTAACGTGTTTTTGGAGGTGGAAAGTTTCCGGATGGGTTATATTTAGAGGAGTATCAAACGGACGTATTAATTCAGAATTAATAAATTGGGATTATTTATTTCTGGGGCATCCGAAATTTTTCCCATTAGCGCGGATAGCCGCAGAGTTATGTTAACGTGTTTTTGGAGGTGGAAAGTTTTCGGATGGTTATATTTAGAGGAGTAAACTTAATAAGTAGGAATTGATGTCTTTGCAAAACTCTTTAGTTTGGTGATAAAACGTTTGGTCTTGTAACAAATGATTGCAATTTATTATCTTTTCTCTGACTGGTTAATCTAAGTAGCACGTGACAACCCGCTCAATACCGTGGCAGAGAGGGACTTTTATCAGCTCTTCTTGCTTCAAGCATCTTGTTGAACTTATCAACGATCGTCGTCATGGCAACTGTGTCAAATAACTCGCGAAAAGAGTTCCCCAGGGATATGTTGGAAGAGAATTATTGTTGTTACAGAGTATTTTTTTACTTCTTATAACGGCCTTGTTTCTACTTGGCCACAGGGTAAAATCTTACAACTCGAAACGTTTGGTTAACGTTATTGTGGAAGAATTTTATCACTTCCTCTCAAAATTTCTACTTCACTGCCTCATTTTCGCTTTTACTTTCGTTGGAAATGTACTTTTTTTTTTTATATTTTTTTTCCCTGGTTACACTATCATCAAATGCTGATATGGATACCAATGACAGCTTCAAGCTTTTTTTTTTATATTTTTTTTTCCCTGGTTACACTATCATCAAATGCTGATATGGATACCAATGACAGCTTCAACCACTTTTGGCTTTTATGGTCAACAGGAAGTTCCTCTCTAATCATCTTGCTCCAGATATTTGTAGAATTATTTCGGAATTTTACGCAGTTGTTTACCGGAAAATGGCCACACAAATTTCGTGCGAAACTAAATTAGTATTTGCAAGATTCATCCGATTTTAAACCGATAAAGATAAAAAAAAAATATTTTTTAATTTTTGGAACATCAGTGGAAAAAAAATACATATACTGTATAATATATACATGCAGTACACTACATAAAAAATTAATTTTTTCTCCTTAACTACGTCGTATTTTTCGGTTACGAAATCCATTTATAAAATTGAAAAAAAAAATAAATAAATAAAAATATTTATATTTCAACCGAGAAAAAAACAAAACAAATAATTTTATTTATTTAGATGTAAACATTGTTCTGGAAATAAAATAAATAATAAATTAGATTTTATTTTTTTATTTATTACGCAATTAAAATTATATTAAAAAAAAGTTAAAAAAAACGCATTAAAAATAACAAATATTTTTACAAAACATTAAAACGTTTTAAATTATAAAAATATTTATAATAAATTAAAATTTTGTATATATATATCATTATAAAATAATAATATATGAGCTGTATAATATCATATTGTATATATAAATATCTCGGTAATTATATTGTAAAATGGTTTAAGTGTTTGGACATATATCAAAAGTGTCAGAAACATATGGAAGAGGTCAGGAAGGGCAAAAATATCATTGAGTAAAGGATAGTAACCAGCTTCGTCTATCTCTGTCACGATGGTATCTAGTCTCCCGGCAGAAACTATTAGCACCCATTGCCTTAAGCACAATGACAAAGCTCACTTCACTAACTTACAAAAGTTTTATAGCTCGAAGGATTATTGGTATTGAGAGATTATAAGTTAGATCTTACAAAGAGATATGTGATGTATTAATCATCGTAAAGTAATTTGTTAGAAATTTCCAAACACCGATAATAACAATACCGAAATTTATGATGTTAAAATATCAGTTACCTTATATATATATATATTTTCTTTACAATCTGTAATGTTCCTGTATGGGAAAGTTTACATTGTTCGGATTTTGTATAAGTGGTTTTCTATGTGAATGCATTTACTGATTTTTAAAACTGAGTAATAAAATACCGTTTTGTGGAAAATCGATATTATATTTTGACTGAAAAATGTTATTTTATATCAATAAATAAAATAAATATTATTTAAGAAGCGAAGTTTGAAAGAATTTCTTACTTTCGAGTGAGATTATGTTTGGTTTTTGATGACGTATGATAGAGTTTTATTGGAGTTATATTTTTCATACTGGAATATATATATATATATAAGCTGCGATTAGACTGCATGAAACGACATTAGATTGTGTATAGCAGGAATAAATTTTATATGCAAATTTTTATGGTGTGTTAGATCGTGTAATGTGGATTTATAACTTTAAAGATGAGCTATATTGCATAAGATGGGATTAGACTGTCTATAGATGAGTAAAATGGTATAAAATGAGATTATACTATATATAATGAAGCTTAAAAAGAGACTAAATTATATAATGTGGATTTAGACATCAAACGATGAGTTGGACCGTATAATTCAGTTTATATTGTAGAAAATGGGATTAAAATGAATATGCTCGAGTAAAATGGAGTTAGATTATACACATATGGAGTTGTTGCATTAAATTGTGTAAAATTATAACTAGATTATGTATATTGTTAACAGTTATTATTATAATTGCATTAACATTTTTTAATAAATAAATGTTTAAGATTAATTTATGCAAACACTGAATTATTTTCACATTTAAAATTATAATAACGCATTGTAACTTTATCTTTCTTTATTATGATGGATGGAGCGATATTAAATTATGATAAATTTACGTGAATTAATTTAGATAGCAAATTTATGGTACTGTAATAATTTAAAATGATAAAATTGAAAAATGTTTTATTTATTTTTTATTTTTTATTTTACGTATTCCATAAAATTATCAAGAAATTTATAAACCCTGTCGAATTTTTCTTTTTATTTCGTATACTTTAAAATATTCTTAAAGCATATATATATATATATTACGAAAATTGCCATGATTTGTAAGAAGAGTCACATTTTCTCGGAAGAATTTTTCACGATTATGCAATTTATCTTTCGAAAAAAAGGTAAAATATTTGCAGTTAAATCATCAATTTTCTTTACTAAAAATATATATATATGTGTAAGTTCAGTTTTTGTTTATTAAATGTGCGCATAAAATTCAGAAAAAAGTGAGAAGTGTAGAGCATAAATAAGGATATCATACCTCTGCCAGAGAATTATCACAACAGTGAAATCATTAGTTTTGTAGCAACTTGGTTTAATTTACCTATGGGCGTTTTGGAAACTGTGAAAAGTAAACTCGGAGAAATTCTTCATTTTCTTCACAAATATCGATCTTTCTTTCGGAAAGAATAACCATCATGGTGAAATTCACAAAGCGTGAATAATATGAGATACACAGATGGATAGTTTTCGAAATTCTTCTATTATAATAAAAAAAAAAATACATAGTTTATGTTATGATTGATGCAACCGTGATAG
>AYEL01069635.1:0-28826 GCA_000484575.1 Olivierus martensii
CTGTTTAATTCAATTTTATTTTTATTTTACCATGAGTTTGTTGTATTTATGAAATGAATGAAAAAATGTAAAATAGAAAATGAAAATCGAATATATCAGGAGCAGTGGGAAAATGACTTTTTCATAACAAATCGTGGGTAAACTGGTTTGTTTTGTGATTTTGGTTGGAAAGTAATATCAACATTTGGTAGTACTTATTTGTATGAAAGTGCATTTTCTAACAGGAAGATAGTTAAGAATCGATTCAGAACCTGCCTTAGAGATTCTTCTTTTACATATTCTGCAGATAGCTACAACAGGAATAGATGTAAATATCCAGCCCTTGTAAATGCTGCTGCCCGCCCTCATTTATCAGATTAAATAGATACATAAAAAATATAAAAATACTATGTACCTATTTATATTTCATAACTTTTTGTTAACATGTTTATTGGATGCAATCTGGATATTAATTTTGTGATAAGGTTTGTTAATCTGGAAATAAAATTGATTTCCAAAATTGTTATATTTATGCGTTCTGTTTGTTGAGACAATAGCATATCGAGTATCAAAACCCCTCCCCCTTTTTTGTAACTGTGGCCCTCCATATCTCTAGTAAATACGGCTATGACCTTCGGGTTCATTATAATTGGACAGCCTACTCTAAGGTATTCTAATGTTATATAATAATTGCAATATGATAAAAAGATACCTTTCAATGTAATAATTTATAAAATTATGAATAATTAGTGCAGCAAATGAAATATGCATAATGTGGCAGTCAAAGGGCTAAGTGATTCTTATTTTTTAATCTTTAACATAAAAAATAATTATATTAAAGAATAAACACATAAGTTATGTAGTAAAGCAGTCATTTGCCATCTTGGAGGATCTGGATTTAATTCTGAGTTCCATACCTCCAGATTTTTCAGGAGGGACCAGGTTTGGTCCTGGCTCATTAAAATAAAATTAATCTTACAAAAGTATGGATCTACATATGTCAGATCTTTGTAAGTCAGGAATTGCCTGTATATATTGAAATGATCTATTAGATATGTTTTTCTAATGTATTTACAAGTTATAAAGGAAAGAAACTTATTTTTGCAAAGAACATATTGCTCAATTCAGTATAATTTAGCTCTTCAACAAATATTTACTATAAACAAAAATTAACAACTCAATTTTGTGTTAACTCTTTGTGACCCATTAATATTGTATAATGATGCTCTGACATATGTAGATTCTATTTACATAGGGTTTCATGAAACAGTCCACTTAATTAAGTCAGAAACTCTTGTATTTCTGTCTTTAAGAAACATTCATAATATAAATAAGTCAAGTTTAAAAATATTGACCAGTGAAGTTTGAATATTTTGTTTCCTTTGCTAATAAGGTTATTATATTGCAATAAAATGAACATTCTAAAATAAATTTTTCATTTATTTATATTCATTTCAATAGATGCAGTCATGGCCATAATGCAAAATGCATGAACTGTTTACCAATTGAGGTAAGTTTTCTTCTTAACATATATTGCTATATAGTGTATTATAAAAAAAAAACATTGTATATTACTATTATATGAATTCTATAAATGAAGAAATTAGGTTTAATTGTAATTCTTATTTTATGAACATGGTTTTTTAGAAATTAATATTTAGCATTAAAGCACGGAAAAATTATTTAACAAGTAAATAACATAGAAATACATAAACTATTAAAGCAAAATTTTTATCTTCTAAAGCCGTAATCAGCATACATTCATTAGAATTGAAATGCTAATTCCAATTGATAGAAAAAGATAATATAATTACAGTTAATTATGTTAATATAATATATTGATATATTACATTTGCATAATTATTCCTTCCTATCCTACAATTTATTAATATTTGATTCAACTTCAAGATTATAACAAACTTGCTATTAACATGTGTTTTCTTCCTTTATCTTCTTTTATTTAGCAAAGCCTTTACAGAGTCCATGAAGTACTTTGAGACTGAAATTATTTTAGCTAGAAAAGGTTAAGAATTCTACTCAGTAAGATTTTCCATAGAGTAGCAAATTGGAATCTATGAATTGAAATTAAATATGTGAAATATATGACAAAATCGGAATCTGTGTAAACATGTTGCTGCCCAGTGCCGAACATCATACAAGGCTGTTTAAAACTGTATTCATCAAGTTTCTTACACAATTTTTGAATTGGTCTATCTGTGTATATGACACTGTCATTGTGTGTTATAATTTAATGCAAGTTTTGCCTTTACTATCAAAAATTTGATTTTTTATAATTTTTTTTCCTAAGGAATAGTTAACATTGCAATATTTTAAAATGCATGGAATCTTTACAAAATTTTATTTAATCTGCATTTTAACAAATATTAATTTGTTTATTATATAGAATTTATTACATTCCAAGTAGAATATGATTACTTACAATTATAATAAAATATTTAAAAATTTTTAAATATGAAATACTTCATATTTTGATTTTACAATATAAAGTAACTGCTGATCTCTGCTTTTTCAATAATTAATTACAAATTTATAAAATATAATTCAAGATTTATTTCTATTCCATTATGTGAAATATAAATCCTCTTGATTTTTTAAAATTAAAATCAAAAATTTTTCTTCAACCAAAAGGTAATCAGACTAGTTTATGTAAAATAATAAATAGATTGAAAAACATTGTAAAATGCTGGTCTGTTGTGTAATGACTTAAATTCAACCTTGCTGCATCCTAGCCAGGCAGCATTAGGCCTCACTCCCACATGCAATTATCAGTTGGTCAACTATTTAATTGCAGGAGTGAAAACAAATCACTCTTATGAGACTGCGCCTACTAGCAAGTCTTTTGTTGGCTGACTAAACAATAGGAGTCCTTTGTTCTCACTCCTGCAATTAAATAGTTGACCAACTGATAATTGCATTTGGGTACGAGGCCTTATGTTAATCATAATATAAAATAAATTTAATTTCTTTTTATTTAGTTTCATTTTCACAGTTTTATTAATACTGATATATATACTGAAAACAAAAGTTAAGTTACAAACACAATAAAATACATAAAAAAATTTTAAATGATATTTATTGAAACTTGAACTTTATTATTTTATTCAAATATATATAGAAATTAAAAGATTTTAATTTATATTTTCAAAAGTTCAGGAGTTAAAAATGGCCAAAATTATCAAAGTAATAATTTAGGAAAAATCAAGACAGCTAATCCTAATAAGGAATATAATCCCCTAAGACTGCAGTGCAGGCATCACAGCAGCTCATATTGATCACAAAATTGTCAAAAGTTCTGAGAATATTGATGATTGTTCATGCAAAAGAACAGTCTTAAGCTTAATAAGGTTTCTGATAAAAGGAATGAGAACAACAGTCTTGTTTTCCAAAACATCCCATGCATCAGGGATCACACATCTGTGCCAAATCGAAAATGCTGCTTTAAACTGCTAAAAATGCATCATTTTTTGCATTTTTGTGCCAAATTCATGATCTTCTGACCATGTGATACAAGCAATCTCAAAAAGTTTAAACATGTTGAGATCGTAATAGGAAATTATCATAAGCTATTTCAAAGCACTGTAGGTCACCATTACTGCCTTGGTCTATTTACTGATCTATGATGTCAAACCAATCAGAGTGCGTTTTGATGCACATGATTAAATTGAAGTTTGCCTCATTACTTTTTCCTTTTTCATCAATTAAATATAAATAATAATATCCAAAACCTTTCATGAATACATTAACTGATTAAATATTTTAAAAAGCTTTCTTGTATTTAAAAAAATAAATGTATCAACTCTATTTGTTTGGACACGCTCGAGGAAGGTTATGTTATGTCAGATTGTGTTTCGTTCTGATATTGTTTCAAGATTTGTTTAGAGACATGCATTATTTACTTCAAAATGTTTCTTCAAGTTGATAAAAGTAAGTTCTCTATTTAGTATTTATATTTTAATATTTAGAATTTTTAACTACTGATGTGATCGCAATTTGCTTTTACTGTGACATATAACCAGTTCAGGCCCCCCCTTTTAAGTGGCATATCTTAATTTTGGTGTGTCCTATCTATTTCCAACAAAATTCTTTTAATTCCTACAAGTCTCTTCTCTCAAACTTTGCTGAAACTGTTCGTTATGTTTATTCCTTAATTTTTTGTTTTTATTATGTAATTTGATATTGCGTATCAAATTACATGACAACTTTTTATAAAGTATCATTCAAACAATTTATCAGGAAAAAGACCCAACTATATTATTTACTTAACAACACTCCTACTGCAATAAAAATATCACTGTCATGTGTTTGAGGAGGAGGAAGAGGTCAGACGCTTCCGTGTTGTAGATGTCATTCTAAATATAAACAAAAACACTCTCCAGCTAAATACTTTGTTTAGGGAGCTATATCTTTTAAACTGTTATTTCAAATGATTGTTTTTTAATTATTCGTGAACATTATTATGATTTAATGTAGAATATATGAGATTTTAAGTTAGGAATGGATAGTTTATGATTTATAAATTTTTTTATCAAATGATAAGTAAATTAGGCTTAATTTTATATATGAACTTTTTCAATTTTGTATAAATTTTTGAATCATAATAATAATTCAGTTTCTTTTAAGATGTTTAGAAAAGGATTAGATATAAATAAATCACTATGATTTTGTTCAATAACTTCCAAATTTTGGCCCAGGTGCTTATGTTATTTCCGATTGCATAGAAATGTTGTTTAGTATCTTGTTTTTAGAAATAAATCAGCTTTAAATTATATAAACTTTAATTATTTTTGTTCTACGATTACCAATTTACAATTTAAAATACAAAAAGAAAATTTTGGATACGTGTTTTCATAAGAATCTACATGCAAACTGTATTAAAGTATATGCAGCACTCTCCTTGATGCAAGTGATTATAATAAAATTAATTTGTTATTAGTAAAATAATGATTATCAATATTTTTATTCTAAATTAGGTAATTAGTTATTATAGACACTCATAATTTGTTAATTTTTGTTTAAATGTTTAAAGTTTGACTAATAAAAAATTCGTACTCGTGGATGACGTCACGTGAATGTGAAATCGATTTCCACGAACAAATGGCAAAAGTTTTTAGAATCCGTGCCAGAAATAATTTAAAAAATTTATTCCGTACTGGTGAAGGTAGCACTAAATAAAAACACTGATATTTTTATGCAAACATGGGATATATAAACATATTTATTGTACGATGCATCGATGCATAATTAATTTTTAGGAAGGTACTGAAATGTTAAGCTCAATTGAATCGAAATAAACAAGAAAAGAAAACAGTGATGCCCCAAATTCGATGTGTGTCAATAGTTAAAAATTAGTATTAGTTAGTTTCTCTTCCAAAACTATATCAATTTGAAAATAAATAAATTCGATTAAATTTTATAATTTATCTATCTATACTAATACACCTAGCCCTCGATTTGCACGGTATTCAGTTTACACGGTTTCACTTTTACACGGTTTTTAAATGAAAACAAAAAAATTTTTTTGGGTTTTATTTTGATTGTTTTGCATTATAAATTAAAAGAGTATCATATTGTCACATTTTGTGAGTTTATGAGTTCGTAGAGATTAATAAAGAATGAATACAGCTATATTTAGTATAGTCCAATTTATTTACACACAAAAGAAAATAATCTTCTTTCACTATAACTAAATTCAATACAAAATTCGATAATTATCTCATACAACACTAATTTATGTCTTTTAATTCAGAATAACTCACAGTTCTTCTTAGTCCACTTTCGCTTTCACAATTTATCGCTCACTATTAACTTTTACTGTCCAAGTCTCGCAGTTCAACTAAACTCAACTCACGCTTGCAGCTCGCCTATTTATGTTTGAATGCTTTTATTGTTTTTATTTTTACGGAATATTGTTAATTTTTTTTGTACCATATTCAATGTTAATTAATGTTTATGTTTTCATTTTCAAAAATAAATTAAAAAAGTATAAGCATTAAATTATCTCTAAAAATTAATGAACCAATCCCCTTTTTTCCTTTAATCCTTATCTCATTTTACACGGTTATAAAGAACATATCCTCGACTTTTCATTATCTTCTTTAGATCGATTTACACGGTTTACAGTTTAATTGAACATATCCTTCTATTTTGTATGAATTCTGCATCTTGTTTTACATGGTTTCGGTTTGCACGATTTTTCCAGGAACGTATCTACCATGTAAATCGAGGGCTGAGTGTAATTTTATTTATATTATCTTTCCATTTAGCTAATATACATATATTCTTACTTATCAGGTAGATGCAGTCAATTTAATCTTGAAATTTTGCAAGAGATTGATGTGAATGGGGACATTATCAGTATATGGTGCAAGCCAGCAACTAAACAGGAAGAAGCATACTGCTTTATATGCAATTCAACAATTAATTGCAGTCAAGATGGAGTTACTACAGTAAATGACATGCAAAGAATAAGTCTCATGTTGTAAATTGCCCAAAACATTGTGGAAAAAATGGAATTCTGAAAAGAACATTATGACATCTTATAAAATTCTGCTTTAACTTGAATAATAATAATAATAATTCTAAGAGTGTGAGAACTACTGAAATAGTGCTATGTATGGCTGTCGCTGTAAATAATATTCCATATACATTTTGTACATTAATGACGAATATATTCCCAGCAATGTTTTAGGATAGTAAAATTGCATTAGATTTTAATTGCAAAAGCTCCAAACTATAATACATTATTTCTTATGGATTAGAATCATATTTTAAAGATGAGCTTACCAGTGAAATCATTAAATTTCAATACTATTATTCTATTCAGATTGATGAAATTCCACTCTCAGAAAAAAGGATTCAGCAGTTGAATATTCTGGTGAGATTTTATTCTGAAACTCGAAAAAGTTACTATTCATCACTGGGAAACACATCATATTCAACATGCAACATCTGAAAACCTTGTATCATGTGTTATGGATTCACTAAAGTGTTTGTCTGGAAATAAATTACTTAGTGTTTTTTCAAAATTACAAAAAAAGAAACAAAAAAATTAATGTTAAAAAGAAAAAACAAAGCCCTTATGGCAGAAAAATTCAATAATTTTTTAATGTAGAGAAATTTCAGTTAATATTTTAGCCATCTTCAATACATAAACACACAAATAAATTCTACATGAATAATTGAACATTTTTTGGTTTCAAATGTTTTAAATGTTCTTTAAAAGTTTTTAATACAAACTTTTCATTTTGCAGATGATAACTTAATGTTTATGAAGATGTACTTTTCTATTGAAATATTTCAGTACTCATTTTTTTTATTCAAATTTGTTTGATTAATCTATTTTATATGATGATTATGTCTTGTTTGAATTTTTAATGTTAGTAAAGCATAATTAGAATTTAAAAATGTATCATCTCATTTTATAAAGATATTTTTTTATGAAATAAAATGGTACACTTATTTGTATTTAAATTAAAGTTTAATTTTTAAATTATTTGTGAATATTAAATTTGCAACTTCAAAATGTAATCATTTGCTTCAACTGTATAAACCTTGAAGTTTTTTGCTACGATAAAATTGTGGCTTTGCCTGCTACAAAACTGATAAAAAAAAAGCCATTTTTTCCTTCTACAAAGCTGATACAAATTGTATTGATAAAAGTGTGATCCCTAATTGCATGCACAATCAGATTTAGGTTAGAAGATTTGAACGTTTGTCCATTTGATCAATTCCCTGTTCATTCAAGTTATTAGTTTGTGATGCTTGATACTGAGTGCCCAAGCCTGATTCATTCATCAACTTAATGTTCAGCCCTGGAGTATGATCCAATGATGAGAATAAGTTACATTGCCCATAGATTATTATACTGATTGTCCACTCTATAGTCAGGAACTCTGTGAAAATAATTCATACAAATAATAAACATATTAGTCACATTTGGGAGAATAGACCTTCACTCTTAGTGTAGATCAGTGTTGATAAAACTTTTTACCTCCAACAGTTTCACAAACACTAACGTGATATACACTTCAAGACTGAATAACAACAATAATAATAATAAATACAAACAAATAAAAATTATAATGACAAATATGCACATGATGACTAAAATTCAATGATGTCACAAAAAAAGATCCAAAAAGCTTGAGTTTTCTTGTAATTTCTTGTAAGTAATAGATGACCAAAACTTGAACTTTTCCACAGATAAGCTCAAGCTTCAATCTAAAAATGTTTTTAAATTTTCCTTAGTCTTTAATTGTTAAATTAGTAAGCAATATTTACTGAGAATGGAAAATTATTCCTTTTCATACAAACACCAAGAAAAGAGAGAAATATCCAACATCTATAGTTACATGACTGTAATTGTTGGGCTTTGAAATATAATGTGTTAATAAATAATGGTTATTAAAAAGTTCCAATAGCTTGAGCATTTCTCAAGCTATTTTTTAGTATCATTTTGTGAGCTCAGTTTTTTTAAAACATTTGAGTTTCAGCCACTTGATGTTCAAGTTTTATGACATGGGATTCCTTCAACAGACCTTCTAGCTATGTTCTCTGTACCATAAAACTGTTTATATAGCTTTGACATTAACATTCTTGACACATTCAACTTCCTGGCCATATTAACTTGATTTATTCCCATTTTCATTCAACCAATAGCACCATTGTAAAAATCAACAAAATAATGTCTATTAGGCATTTCCTAAAATTAGCCTATGCCAAAGTTACAGATAAAAAATTTAAAAATGAAAAAAAGCCAAATTTCTGGCAGTACAACTTTTTTGATAATTCAATACTTGCATTTTACTAATAGTGTATAATATTTTAAACATTATTTGCATAGAGATGATCAGGTGATCATAGGAGTGGCTCTTTAAGTAGATAATTTGAAATAAATTTTACATTTTATCATTATCATTAAAATGTGAATATTAAACCCTCAACAATGAGACAAATTCTTAATAGAACAGGAACATAGGACCTTTATTCATAAACATTTTGTAGATCATAATCAGATATGCATTTTGGATATTTTAACGTCCCTCATCATTCTGTTGATGTATAATTGCTAATTTAAAAAATCAAAATTTTTTTAACATTAAGCGAAATAGGATGATAGAAAAAAAATAACAATAACGCGTTATAAAAAGGCAAAATTTATTTTTATCAAATTAACTTTGTTACGCATCTTATATATATTAATTCATCTATAAATCGATGGCAGACAGATTATATAATGACACGTATCGATTACATACAGCATCAATTAATATTTAATTTTTACAAAAATCATAATATTGAACACATTAAAGTACTACTATTACTTCTACTATTACTGAATATACTTTTTGTGGAGTGCCAGACTTCATAAAAAATGTAAAATTAGCGATAAATTCAAACTACGTGTTTTCCTGCAAGGACTACATCGTTTTGTGCAAAATTCTTACCAAAAAACCAAAATGTCATAAATGAGAACTTGTAATTTTGGATAGCCAAATACAATAATCAAGTTCCAAATACAATCCCTCTTTGAAAGACGTGTATAAAGGACATGCTAACGGGCTTGTTAAAGATTTATTTGTTGTGATTAACTTATTTAAAAAATTAAGTAGTTATGGATATTTGAATTATTAAAATTTTAATGAAAGCTTTTGTGTTTGTACAGAAAATGTGACCTTTTAAACTTAATACAAATTAAAGATTGAGATCGAGGAATTAAATTTAAAAAACATGCATAATTAAAAGCAATTATGTAGTAATTATATATTTTTGCAATATGTTCATTTGATTACACAATGTTTTTAATTATCCTATATATATTTCTGAATCTTTACTCTAAAATGTAATTTAAAAAAATTTAAATATGATGTGGACCGCGACAATCTTACAGGCTCATTAAAAGGCCCTAGAGGCGGCCGGATGGTCGAGTGGTAACGCGTTGGCGTGCCACACTGGAGGACCCGGGTTTGCGTCCCAGGTGTGGTCCAAGATTTTTTCGGAGTACTGGGCCCGGCCCGGTGATCCCCGTCCTTCACCAGGGTCTGGTCCCGGAATTTTTTCGGGGTACTGGGCCCGGCCCGGCGATCCCCGTCCTTCACCATCCGGCCCCCCTCCACTCGTAATCTCCCTGATTGGAAAGGGGGCGTAAAATATGCCAAAAAATTGGGTGCAGCCCGTCGTTGGAACTGGCCCCGTCCCCTTAGTAATCTCCCTGATTGGACATCGTGGTTGGAACTGGCCCCGCCCCCTTAGTAATCTCCTGATTGGAAAGGGGAGTGGTTGGAACTGGCCCCGTCCCCTTAGTAATCTCCCTGATTGGAAAAGGTTGGAACTGGCCCCGCCCCCTTAGTAATCTCCCTGATTGGAAAGGTCGTCCTTCACCATCCGGCCCCCCTCCACGGGTGTGGGTGCAGCCCTTGTCCTTAGTAATCTCCCTGATTGGAAAGGGTGTGTAAAATATGCAAGAAAAAATGGCCCTAGAATTAAAATGAGTTTGACATGCCTGAATTATAGTCGATTGTGCTGAGTGTTAAACAGTCAGATTCGCCATATATAACTCCTATACTGCTTATAGAAGTAGTGGAAGTATAAAAGTAAAATAATATAACGTATTATTTTAAAGATTCTATTTTAAATAAAATGTTTATAATAAAATAATTTTCGAGATTTTAAATTAAGATTCATTGAATGATTTCAGTAAAAAGTAAAAGTTCATTTTAACAAATAATTTAGTGAAACAAAATAATTAGATTTCTAACATCGGACAGGGGGAAGTGTTGCAAGGAATATATTATTATATAAACTTATGACTATCCAAGTTACAAATTTAACAAGTTAATCTACAACCCAGAAGTGATGTTTAATTATCGATGCTTTATCTTACTTGTTAGATGAAATATCCGAACGATTTTTTAAAACACTTCATTTCATTATTTTATCTTTAATACTTGGTGACCAAAATTAGAATAAAATTAAAATTACAAATACAATATTTTAATTACTTCTTGCTGAAAATAAACCATTTTTTGTTTCCTTTTTTAATAATAAATAGAATATTTGTATATGTATGTAATTATTAAAGATATATTGGCCATAATTCCAATGTTTTCTTCAGTATTTTGTGGATTATCTGG
Organism: Olivierus martensii; assembly: GCA_000484575.1. Classification (NCBI taxonomy): domain Eukaryota; kingdom Metazoa; phylum Arthropoda; class Arachnida; order Scorpiones; family Buthidae; genus Olivierus; species Olivierus martensii. Next base: position 11,133 of record AYEL01069635.1, read on the forward strand.
GGAAATTAATTTCTCTAGCTTCCGGGTAATCGGAGTCAATTGAATATATATAGTATATTTCGAAAATGACGCAATATATAAGTATATAATTCTAAATACAAATGTGGAATTCCGGGCGGAATCGGAAATGCGAATTAACAGGCAAATGGCCTAAAAACGGTCCACGTTCAATGCGTGAGCGAGGATGACGAATGAGGCTGAACAACTCGAATAATTGATTCGGTGATCCACATTGAATTAAATTCAATAGCTTCCTTTTATTTAAAAACATATATAAACATGAGAGAATTAAAATTTACAAGACTATTTCTCGACAAAACAAGGAGAGATGTACTGGAGGAAAACCTTCACTTGGACTACGTGGGAGACACTAATAGTCTTTAGTCCTTTAAAAAATTAACAGTCTTTAGTCCAAATATCGATGATTACAAACACAGCACAATGGATGAATTTGATGGAAGAGGATTTCTATTAACTTCCTTGGAAATCTTCCTATAATTGACAACGATTCAGAAGATTTTTCGACAGACAACCTGAACAGGAGAGGATGCACAGCAAAACAAACACAGCTGAAACTTAGAACCCAAAGCCTCGATGACTTTTCGAAAGAAGGATGACTTTGTGAAAAGTGGTTGACTTTGTGAAAAGTCTAGACCTTGGTCCCACCAGCTCTTTTATTTGCCTGACCTCTCTTCACCTTTCTCTCCCAGGGATGGTTGCTATTCTCTCTTACACAATCATCAGATATCTCAGGTGTCATCCATTTAGACTTCGAATTGATTCTTGTATAAACCTTCCAAGATTTATTATCTAGTAAAATAATCAAGTAATTTAATATATCCTGTTTTAGAATCGAACTGCGTCATTAAAATTTATATCAATTGCGTCATTTGATATCGATTCAAATTCGGACAATAAGAGGGGGGTTTCCGATCCCTACACAAAAATCAAAAAGTAATTGTAAAGATTATACAGTTTATTTTATAAATTGTATCGATGTTTATAAACTATCGAACTTATCGATGTTTATAAACTATCAAATACATTATAAAGATGTGGTTGAAAAAGTGAAGCCTGGACCGTTATGAAAAACTGAACGTAGAAACCGTAATTGAATCCGGCTCCGATGTGGTAAACGACTGAGTTACAATTCTGTTATTCAGTTGTTAAAGAATTTATCCAATAACTAGAATATTAAAATTAATCAATCGGGTTGAATCCACCACAAAGTTGCAACATTGTGGTGGATTCTAAATGTGGCAGCCGCAAGATATAAGATATCCTATATGTTATGGCGGTTTAATTAATATAACAGAAGGTGCTTAGATTATGTAATAACCAAAAGAAAAAGCTTCGATCAAAATTTTAAGTATAATGCAATATTAATAAATCGTAAAATATATTCTTTTGAAATTTTTTGTACACTTGATTTGCTATCTTAACAAAAGAACTAATGGAAATTTATTAATATCATAGGTGCTCTATGGGATTAAGGTCTGGCGATTGTGGGGGTGGCGATGAATATGAACATTCTAGAATAAAATTTCTTTTATTCTAGAATGTTCATATTCATCAATATAATATCACCTTATAATGATAACACTTCACAGTGTTTATTAACTATATTTTATTAATTTTAACCATATATTTCAAATTACATAATATTAAATGTATTCTGTAATATTAACATAATATAAAATGTTGTTGTTTTGTTTGTCTGTTCCATATAAACTCCTAATTTTTGATTTATGAAGGGCCACACTTCGCATAACGATTTTCTATGGCTAACATATGTTATTCTTGTCAAGATCGTCCCAGAACAGAGCGATTTTTGAAGTCACATCGAAATTATGTATTTAAAATTGTTCAGATAATTTTTGATATTCTGTGACATCATTGACCTGAATGAGTTCATTATCGTATACAATAGATTACCTCATGATACGTTAATCTATGATGTCACGATGACATAACAATTGGTTAATATCACAATAACGTCACGTCATCCAGCTGATGACACCATTTTGCTGATTAAGTCATATGTAAACAGTTGTATCATATTGCTTACATCAAAGATAAAATTGGAAAAAACCAATGGATTCTAACTAATATATAAATGAATTATATAGTAAAATGATATTTTTACATAGTTCCTCATCAATTTATTATTTACAATGTGTATAAATTAAAGTAATTTAAAATATGTTTATTACTACCCAGTGTGTTTGAAGTTATGATGGCGGAAGATTTTTACTAAAACTGTAATAAGAAAGAATAGTTGTGATATACTTGAAATTCCAAGCATCTCCTGTATTATATACTTGAAATTCGTACCCTGGCATTTATCTTCAGAGGTATGACATTTCCGTGACCATATTTCCTCAATAAGTTTTGATTCTTCCAGCTCTGCTTACGATATTTGGTTGGCGAGTGTCTATCAGAACTCGCCAACCAAAATTCCAAACAGGTGATGCACCAGAAATTCCCAGGAAATGCCGGGTACATTGTTTGATACAAAAATATAGATGCACTGTAGAACTACTATGAAAAATAAAATACCGTTATACAATTTCAATAAACTACAAAAATATTTAATTACTACAAATTAGCTTGTAAATTATCCATAGTAAAGTTATCAAGGAAATTTGATATGACATTTTAAAATATTGAAATCAGACAACATAAAGAGTAATCGATTTATTTTAATTTGGCTAAATATAATTAAAAAATATAAATAATATTTCAAATATAAATAATAATGTTATAAAAAAATAATGTTCTAAATAAACAGCTCAAAAAGGCAAATGTTTAAAAATTTTAAGATTAAAGAGAGAAAAAGCAATTTTTTTTAAATAGCATTCTAAGGATGATCAGATTTCTATATTGGGAAACGGAATATTGTTTTCAATATTTTATACATTGTTTCAGTAATAGATAATTAACTGTTTTTCATTGAAATATGCGAAATATACTCTATACAGAATTATAATTGAGATTCTTCAAATATCAAGATATAGAAAAATTATATTAAATTGTTATTGTCGATTTTCTAGAATCGACTGTACATCATGAATCAGGTATAGTTTTGTGGTCAATTTAAATAAGAATATTTTATTTCTGTTAAAACTGAATTTGCTGACACTTAATTAAATTTTATTAAAATATAAAATTTTAGTAAGTATTTATTATTTATAAGGTAAACCTGGCTAAATTCATGATACGAGTAATTTCGTGATAGTTTTTCCAAACTAATATCTAATTAACCAGTGATTCATATAGTTAAAATTTTGCCTTCAGGCGGCGCTAAATGTTTTATTTCTAAAACTGGCAATAACTTTATTATTAATATTTTAGCAAGCGCCAAATAAAATTTTTATCACCTGATGAAGAAATTGGAAGGAGATTTTTAACTGTTATGCACAAATTTAGATATAAGTATAATTTATTCATCAACTCTTGATGACTAACTACAAGACTCAAAAGGGCTCCATACTTTTGTTCCTGTCTATCAACACTCACAGTGAAGCCACCAATGTTCCTGTCTATCTACTCTTGATGGGTTCTCCCATAAATCCTACTCCGATAAACAAATGAATTTGACTATCGATCAACATTACCTTCAAACAAGAATCTTCAACTGTTCTCCAAACAAAGTTGAAAGTTGAAAGTGTTTTGAACTCTACAAGTGAAGTGTTCGAGTTTTCACCGGCTTCTCATCTACAGTATTTCTCGTCCATGTAAATTTTGTAAATTTTTTGTAATTTTTTGTTTTTATTTTTTATATCTCTTATTTTAATTTTATTTTATTTTTTCCTCTGTTTTCCTCCTGAGCAGAGTCAGGCTTTGTAAATTTGTTTAATTAATTTCCGATGCAGGCGCTCGGGGACAAAGGTGTCGGGTGCTATCCTACTCTAGCCTAATGTCCAGCACACTTTCATTAAATGGTGCTTTCCACTTTCCTTTTCTTTACGCCTTCTTCTCACTTCACTTTCTCCCTTCCATGGGTCATACCTTTGAGTCCGCCCATCTAACCCAACAAAATATTCTGTATAGATATACTAAATGGAATCAAATATATTTTCGTTGATTGATAGAATACATAATTTTAGAAGTTTTGAATCATCGATCCAGAGTTATCAAATTTTTTAAACTAGGGAAAGTTTCCTAAATTGTACCGAATTTAATAAATGCATTATACTTTTTAAATATCTTGCAAAGAAAAAATGTAAAGGTCTCGATAGCGTAAAGTACTGCCCGTTCAATGTTATTACTGTTTTGAAACAATAATACTATTTATTTTATCTGTAGTATTTAAGAAAAAGTAAAAGTACGTAAACTGGTACAATTTTAAAAACCTTATCCTAAATTTTACTTGACCAATAATTTTGGAAATAACAATAGTTTGTACAAACAATACCAATTTTTTTCTTGATGGAATCACGGCCAAGATGGTACAAGTCTTGCATCAAGTCAAGCCGGAGCTGCTCCGGGCCGTCTACGAATGGTGTTTAAAACTGGGATACTTCCCAGAGGAATGGAAGAAGGCTCGGCTTGTATTGCTGTACAAGCCGGGTAAGCCTAGAGACGAGCTGCGATCGTACCGACCCATCAGCCTACTCCCGGTGATGGGAAAGGTGCTTGATCGTCTTCTGGCAGACCGGGTCTAGTTCCACCTGCGAAGACAGGGAAGGCTGCATCCACTGCAGTTCGGCTTCCTGCCGGACACGTCGACCTGCCATGCATTACATCGCTTGGTGAGCCTGATCCGAGAGAACAGGTCACTGCAGTTCGGCTTCCTGCCGGACACGTCGTCCTGCCATGCATTACACCGCTTGGTGAGCCTGATCTGAGAGAACAGGCGGCAGGGTCTCCACACGTCCCTCGTTTCGATAGATGTGATGGGGGCGTTCGACTACGTCTGGTGGCCGTCTGTGCTGGATGAGCTTAGGAAGGCGGAGCTGCCTTCCTCTCTGTTCGAGCTGGTGCGAAGTTTTCTCCACCGGCGTTCCGTGGAATTGGTGACGCCAGAGACCCGGTATGTTAGAAACCGCGGCTGTCCGCAGGGGTCCTGCATTGGGCCCTTGCTCTGGGACGTAGTGGCCGATTCGGCGTTGAACCTCGTCATGCCGGACGGGGTACTATGTCGGGCGGTCGTGCTTACTCGGACGACATGATGTTAGCAGTTTCCGGTCCGAGTAGAAAGCCTATGGAAAGGGCCGGGAATGAAGCCATAGTGCGGCTTGTTCGCTGGAGAGAGAAAGTCAAGCTCTCCTTCAGCTTCGAGAAGTTGGAAGCCCTGACGGTGGCTCGGTCCGGTATATTGGCCAGACGGCCTATATATCAGATCGGTCAGTCTCCCATCAGGAGGGTGAATGAGCTCAAATATCTGGGTGTGACGATTGATCAGACACTGAGATGGCTTCCTCATAATGGCCTATATATCGGATCGGTCAGTCTCCTACAGAAGGGTGAACGAGCTTAAGTATCTGGGTGTGACGATTGATTAGACATTGAGCTCGCTTCCTCATATCCGGAGCATCCCAGCCAGGATAAATCTGGCGGCAGCGAAACTGTCGAGGCTAGCAAGGCTGGATTATGGTTTGCGTGGTTCAGCCATACATGCCATCTACAAGAGGGCACTCGAGAGATGGGCATGTTACGGCTGTGCGGCGTGGTGGAATGACGTTTCCCATGCCAAGATGGACGAGCTCTTGCTCAGAGTTCAAAGTCCCTCAGCCTTACAGATCACGAGGGCAAATAGGACCGTGGCAACCCAGGCTGTGCTGGTTCTGGCATTAGAAATTTTTTTGTAAAACATTACATCGCGGCGTCTATCCTGAATGTTACCGCTGGCACGCTGCACCTATAAGGGTGATAGGCCGCACGTCATAAAAACAGACAAACTGATTTCTGAAAGTTGCAACTGTGTTTTTTGAAACATCTTGTCTCAGTAAAAAAAAGTTTTGAGAAAATTAATGTGTATATCCTACTTTACATTTTATATATTTTTATTAACTGTAAGTTGCAACTGTGTTTTTTGAAACATCTTGTCTCAGTAAAAAAAGTTTTGAGAAAATTAATGTGTATATCCTACTTTACATTTTATATATTTTTATTACTTTTCTAATGCAGAAAATCTATAATATTATTGCAACCGAAAAGTAGAATTTGTAAAATTATGGCTATGTTTAGGCTAACTGAAATATATAGATATACTACAAGTGTAAAATCTAGTCAATTAACATAGGTTTTGTTTATTTTATTTTAATTTAAAAATACAGTACAAGTTGAAAAATAAGAAAGTCAGTTAACGTAGGCGAAGTTTAGGTCTGTTTCATTAGAATTCAAAAATTTCAAATCATGTCCATCCTCCTTTTAATAGTTCTTGCAGGTACCCCATAGTATCTTTCTGCTTCTCGCCCATGCCAAGATGGACGAGCTCTTGCTCAGAGCTCAGAGAACCGTGGCCTTACGGTTCACGAGGGCAAATAGGACCGTGGCTAACCAGGCTGTGCTGGTTCAGGCCGGTCTGGAGCCGCTGCCGCTGGTGGTGGGACAAGAGGCTGCCTTCTTCCGCATGTCAGCGGTTAGGGACCCACTGTCCACGAGGTTATACTCCTAATTACCTTTTGTAAACTGTGGGCAGTTTTTAAATGGACCTAAAAGGAAAGTTAAAAATGTACATTACATATTTCTACTTATTTTTATAATTATTGTTTAAAATATAAGCACAAAAAAATAAATATTACATAAAACATATAAACAAGTGCTTTTAGTTTGCAAATGCACGCTCAAACATTTTTACGGACGGTTCCAAAGATGGCATTTATCTGGGAAGTGCATATTGTGTGTACTCCGACGGAGTTCTGGTGCACTTTGCGGGTGACAGATCTCCGGGTCGGCCTGGAATGTGAGCCTGGTTATCCAACCATGTTCGGAATGGAAGTTTTTACGGACGGTTCCAAAGATGGCATTTATGTGGGAAGTGCATATTGTGTGTACTCCGACGGAGTTCTGGTGCACTTTGCGGGTGACAGATTGAATGCGGAGGCTTCCGTGTTTCAGGCAGAGTTGCTGGCGCTCTCCCTAGCGACCCAGTGGCTACTGGACTGCCCTGGTTCAGAGCCGATCTCGGTTTATTCAAACAGCCTGTCGTCGCTTCAGGCCTTGAGCGACGGGTACCATCGAGGGCGTATGGTACTGGAGATCAGAAGTAGGGTACTGGCAATGCGGCATTGCCGAGCTGTCGCTCTCCGTTGGGTCCGTGGCCACACGGGCTTCTACGGGAACGATCGTGTGGATTCCCTGGCCAAGTCATCGGCCCGGGGTTCAGTCGTGACCGCGACTGTTCCCCCTTCCGCCAGCTACATCAAAGGTACTCTACTGCAGTTATCAATGAGAAACTGGCAGGAGAGCTGGTCCGCTAGCACCGTGGCGAAGACCACCCACGCCTTCTTGCCTGAGGTAGGCAGGACTCCGGTCAGGACTGATCGTCGTTTGACTCAGATGTTGACCGCCCACGGGAATTTTCCCCATTATCTCTCCGTCGTCAAGCGGAGGGCTAGTGGTTGTTGCTCCTGTGGCGTGCAGCGTGATGACGCGTTGCACTATGTGCTTCACTGTCCTCTGACAGAAGCCTTCCATCGGGTCACCAGTATTGACTGGTCGTTGACTGCGAGTGAAGTGCTGCAGAGCTTGGTAGCAAGTAAGGAAAATCAGATGAAACTAAGGGAATTGATGGATACGATAGACCAACTGATGGCTTGATCCGAGCCATTGGTGGCCTGTTAGGCTTCCTCTTGGGGAAGGGAAGATAGCCTTCGTTCCCAGACATTTTTGCCGGAACTTTTTTGCCGTAGCCGTCTCGTCCCCTCGGGGACGGGACTTATCCTGTAGTCGCCTTTTTCCTTCATGGGCAAGACGTTTCCGTGGCGGATCGCCACAACACGGCAGACGCAGTAACCGCTATGCAAGGGGATGCTCGCATCTGCTGTGGGTCGCTTGGTGACGGCGAGACCTCACCGAAAAGTGCACTAAAGGGCTATGATTAATCCGTGTTTCTAAGCTGTGCTCGCATCTCCTGTAGGTCGCTTGGTGACGTCGAGACCTCACCGAAAAGTGAACTAAAGGGCTATGATTAATCCGTGTTTCTAAACACTCTGTAGTACCTACAAAGGTGGAGCAGAGGACAATCCTTTGGATTATGTCGAGAACACAATATGAGCATGCGCCGTGGAAGCCGGCGCGTCGACGATCTAAATACGACTTCCGAAGAGTTTCTAACAGAATGAATGCATAGCATAGTCGGTATGGAAGTGGCCTACGGAGCGAAGGTCCCGGCATCGAGTCCCGTGGAAGATAGGAAGAATTTATTAGATGACGAAAACTGCTTCGTATGGCAGGAAGAAGGCAATAGAAGATAGGAGTATATAAAAGAGAAACAAGGGGTCTATGCTGAACTAATCGACAAACCGTCGAGAGCGACAAAACCTAACCATCGACTAGTGGCGATTTCGATATCGAGGTATCGATTGGGAAACTTGTTGGTAGCACGAACCGTTCGTCTCAGAAGTGTAGACGAGGTTGACTGCCAGACAGGCGTCTGGGTTCTATGCTATGGACAGCTATCCGTCAGCAGCCAATAGAAATAAAGGTTATATAAACATCACAAATTTCGAAATTGTTTACTTTACCACGTGTTTTGAAATTCACGTGCAAAAATGGCAACAAAAAACTTCTCGTTGTACAAGTCGGCAATTTGAATTACTTGTTAAATTTATGGAGGATCACCCGAAAACTCGATCCGTCATTTACTATTAAAACAAGACAAGAATTATGGAAAGATTTAGCGGAATTATTAAATTCGGATGGCTTTGGACCTACGAAAGATCCAGATAAATGGCGAAAGGAACTATAACTTTTGAAATTTATTTAATAATAATAAATATTGATACAAAAAACTTTAAACATTTATTTTTATAAATTTTTTGTTTTTCTAAAAATACTTTCATTATTGTTTAAATCTTTGACAGTAATTTCTCTTCTATATTAAATTATTTCCGAATAAGTTGTATCATACATTATATATTACTCTTGAAATATATTAAATTCCAATATTATAATTATTGTATTCATTTTGCCACACTTTAATTAAATCATTGTATTTTAAAATCCTAATAGATATGGATTGATTGGAAAAGCAATGTAAAATAAAAAGCATTGCAAATTTGGGAAGAAATGTCTAAAACTGGTGGTTGCCCCCAAACAGAAAATAAATTAACTTCAACAGAAGAAAAATTGTTAAATCTGATTGGTCAGGTTAATGTTGAAGGAAGTAATTTTATAGAAGAAGCAGGATTGGGAAGTCAGGTTGGAATACTATTTAATAAAGCATCTATATGCATATATATATGCATTATTATATTAAATGAAATAGGCAACACCAAGCCAAGAAATAGCAAATATTGATGACCCAATCACTCCAATTTGTGTAATGATGGAATACTTGCTAATACTTCAGCTTTCTGCAGCTCTTCAAGTTTTCCAACTGAAGAAACGACGACTTTATGTAAGCAAGTTATATTTAAGATAGCATTTTTCAAAATATATTGCAAATGTTACTTTTAGGCAGGAAAAGAAGAAGAAAAGACAGTAGTGAAAAGGTAGTTTCTGATGTTCTAAAACAAACAGAAAGTGAAAAAGTGGACATTTGCAATATATTTTGAAAAATGCTACTTTTAGGCAGGAAAAGAAGAAAACAAGACAGTAGTGAAAAGGTAGTTTCTGATGTTCTAAAACAAACAGAAAGTGAAAAAGTGGAAGCATTAAATAGAATAGCAACAGCACTTGAAAAATCAGCAGAAGCTGAACAAAAAAATGCAAAGGCTCTGCAAGATATTTCAGAATACTTTATATTTTTTGTGTGTGTAAATAAATTCTTATAATAAATATTTGTTTTTAATATGCAAATATTTATTACAGGTAATTTCATAATAAAATACACAGAAAATTAATTGACAATATTATAACATTTATTAAAAAAAAACTTTAATTACAACAACATTAACAAGCATATACTGTATATTTCATTTTCATAATTTACTTTGAAAAATTCGATCTTAAAAAATTTATTTGTATCTTTTTCCCTTGATTTAATAATGATTGCTGTGATTCATTTTCAACTTCCAATGAAGATAGTATGGAGCTTTTATTATTACAGTTATTTTCATCATCCTCATCATCAAAAACATTATTAAGTGAAACTTTATTTTCTATGCATTTATTATAAGTGCAGCCATATCAGGGCGATAGTTTAGCACACGATGCTTGTGGAGGCATCTAAATCTTCCTTACATCTTTCAATAATAATACGTGTAGCTGAATGGCAATTATTGTAGTATTCCTCATTTGGTTGTTCTGCTTCCAATATTGGTGTCATGAGCTATGGCTCTAATGGATAACCACTATCACCTAAAAATTTATAAAATCAATTATATAAATATTTGCACACAATTTATAAATTTAATATCAATAAGAAAATTAAAATGCATTTAATTTGCTCATATGGTTTTATTTGATTGAAATATTCAAAACTACATTTATTTTCATAAGAAGTAATTTTAAACTTTTCTTATTAACAAATTTTGTATAATGATAGATCAAGTATTTCCAAAATTATTAAATTAATTAAATTGTAAATTCAACTGTAGAATTATATCAATGAAAAATATGGCTATCCTATGTAAAACAAATTTAGTAGTACAATGATAAGAAAAATTTGTTACTTACCAATTAACCAAGAATTATTCAATGTCTCAATTTTTTTTTTCAAGAAAAGCTTGGCGAAGTTTTGAAGCTTTCCATATATATGAATCATGAGCTGATCCAGGAAATTTAGCATTGATATTAATAATGCGCATATCTGCATCACATACCTGAAAAACAATAAGATATATAAAATTAGTAAAGTGAGTTCTACTTTTCAATGATTGCATTATGAGCAAATATTAAAATCACTTACCAGTTGAACATTAATGGAGTGATATCCCTTCCTGTTAACATAGGCAAATTCTTTGTGAATAGGATCATTAATTGAAGGTTCAATAATAGGAATATGCGTGCAATCAATTGCACCTATAACTACAGGGAAATGACCCAAATTCATGAATTTCCTTTTTATTAATGTTACTTCAACTTCTCTTGTAGGAAATCTTATCCACTGATGAAGAAGTATTTTATTTATGGCTTTGCTCACAAGCCTGATGTTTGGCATATTTTCACTGTTATATCTTGAGCAACTGGCATCTGATATGATCCAGCAGCTAAAACCTAGACGATAGAAGTTAAAAAATTCATCCAATATTAAATGCATATATGAAGTAAAATTAATATTTTACATTAAAAATTTTTCAATTACAGTGCCTTGCCAAATTATTAGACCCATTGTCTAAAATCATAGTTTTAATATAATTCTCTCCTTTATTCTAAATGTTATGTAATAAAATGGACAATTTTCTTTTTCTCTAATATATTGGCAACATCTACAATAAATATTTATATCTGTGGTATCAATAATTAATGCGAATAAAGGAGAGAATTATATTAAAACTAAATGTTATGTAATAAAATGGACAATTTTCTTTTTCACTAATATATTGGCAACATCTACAATAAATATTTATATCTGTGGTATCAATAATTAATGCAAAGATAAAAAATACTATCCTGAATGTATTGATATTATTGCACACGTCTTCCTTACATCATAGTATAGACTGGGATCAATAAAAAGGGTCCAGGATGTTTATAAATAGTGGAAGGTACCATGAAAACTGACCATTACCAGGAGATCTTGAAAGAACAGCTACTTTTGCAAATAAGGGAATGGTTTGAAGAATGCAAAAAAGTTATTTTCATGCATGATGGGGCACTGTGCCATAAAGTGAAAACAATAGGCAAATTTTTAGCTGAAAATAAAGTTAAAGTTCTTGATTGGCCAGGAATTCACAAAATATGAACTCAATTGAGAATATTTTGGAGTTCATGAAGATCGAAATTAATAAAATTGCCCCTACCACTAAAAGGGACCTTGTAGAGACAGTTCAATGATGAAAACAAAAATAGAAAACTGTATAAAGAGTATGCATCATCATGTAGAAGAATTACTGGTAGCATACATAATACTGATTTTCAATTGTCAAATGTTTTTGTTATAATAAATATTTTATATGCAAACAGCTTATTTTTTATTTAATAAGACACAATGTACAGTCTGGTCCATAAAGTTTTGCCTACTCCTCGTAGGAGCTATGCTTGCCGGAACATTAATGTTACTTCAACTTCTCTTGTAGGAAATCTTATCCACGGCTTTGCTCACAAGCCTGATGCATCTGCTTACTGATGTTTGGCATATTTTCACTGTTATATCTTGAGCAACTGGCATCTGATATGATCCAGCAGCTAAAACCTAGACGATAGAAGTTAAAAAATTCATCCAATATTAAATGCATATATGAAGTAAAATTAATATTTTACATTAAAAATTTTTCAATTACAGTGCCTTGCCAAATTATTAGACCCATTGTCTAAAATCATAGAATAAAGGAGAGAATTATATTAAAACTAAATGTTATGTAATAAAATGGACAATTTTCTTTTTCACTAATATATTGGCAACATCTACAATAAATATTTATATCTGTGGTATCAATAATTAATGCAAAGATAAAAAATACTATCCTGAATGTATTGATATTATTGCACACAACTTCCTTATATCATAGTATAGACTGGGATCAATAAAAAGGGTCCAGGATGTTTATAAATAGTGGAAGGTACCAGGAGATCTTGAAAGAACAGCTACTTTTGCAAATAAGGGAATGGTTTGAAGAATGCAAAAAAGTTATTTTCATGCATGATGGGGCACTGTGCCATAAAGTGAAAACAATAGGCAAATTTTTAGCTGAAAATAAAGTTAAAGTTCTTGATTGGCCAGGAATTCACAAAATATGAACTCAATTGAGAATATTTTGGAGTTCATGAAGATCGAAATTAATAAAATTGCCCCTACCACTAAAAGGGACCTTGTAGAGACAGTTCAATGATGAAAACAAAAATAGAAAACTGTATAAAGAGTATGCATCATCATGTAGAAGAATTACTGGTAGCATACATAATACTGATTTTCAATTGTCAAATGTTTTTGTTATAATAAATATTTTATATGCAAACAGCTTATTTTTTATTTAATAAGACACAATGTACAGTCTGGTCCATAAAGTTTTGCCTACTCCTCGTAGGAGCTATGCTTGCCGGATGTTGATCGGTTGCACAATCAGGTACTTGTAGTGAGAATCAAGTTAAATCAGAATGGACCTGTCCTTTCTGAATGAAAATAGGGTGGTAGGTATATGCATGGGATGTGCTCGTCACGTGCTTTCTCCTGACAAGAACAAGCGATAGCGGCTCACAGCAGCATCGTTAAAGCCTCGGTCTACTGTCCCGAATAGACGAGTTCGATTCCGATCTAGAAAAATTTTTTTTTTTGTTCTTTATCGCGTTTTCAATTTCGTTTAAAATTTAAACATTGCATATAAAGAACACCACAGATTAAAATGTTTTTCAGACAAATGTGCAATTTGATCTGTTCATTTCAGAAAAAGAAAACTTTTCGTGTTAATTATCCTGTCATCCTATGCTATATTTTAGTTTTTAATAAAATATACAAGAATGTGTATCACCGTTATTTTTACCAAACTTCTTTTGGTAAAATCGTTTAATATTCTGTACTATTGATATGCTTAAAACAGTTTCGGAAAATACAGAAAAATATGAAAACTTTCCTTAAAAATTACCATTTTGGCTATCCATATTTTTGTATATTTAGCTTTACTGTCTCATATTAGTCACTTTTCTCTTACCTTTATCCAATTAGCTCCTCCCGTTTAGAGACACTTTGTTCTAGTTTTTGATTTAATGTTTCCTTTTAATCATTCCCCACCTTCTTTTTAGAATCGTTATTCGAATTATTAAAGTCGCAGGGATAAATATATAATATTAAGGTAACTGTGGGGCAAACGGATACGCTAGTGATATATTTTAGAATATTTCGAATATACTTTGTTAAAACAAATAATAATATTTATTATTATATTCGGTAAGGTCAAAGCTATCGAAGCACTTAACATTTACTTTCCTCAGTAGCACTAAAATTTTGTAATAATTGATTTTAACAAAGAATGCACGCTATCCGTTTGTCTTACAGTGTAGGGTCAAACGGACAGCACTGTAGGGACAAATGGACTTCTGTTTTCTTTAATCACTAGTATCATTGAGAGAATAGTGGTAAATATATATCATTTCTATATTCTATATGTGATGCATAATGTCTTTTCAAATAATAGAGATAAATATATAATAAGACAAAAAATATGATGCTTGAAAATATATATTTAAAACATAAGAGGATAAGATATGTTAAACAAAAAAAAAGCTTTTTGGACTATTGTTAACATTAATATTTGGTCCAAAAGCCTCTGTTTTCAATGACTTGTGCTATTCTTCTGGGCATGGTTTCCACCAGAACTTGGCATTTATCAGTTTGGCGAATATGTTCCCATCTCATACAGATCTGTTCCCATAATTCGTCTGGTGTGCCTCCTGTTAACGTGTTTCTAACTAAGTCTGCCCACAAATTTTCGATTGGATTTATGTCTGCAGCTGTAGCTAGCCAGTCGATAACCTTAACATGACGTTGTTGTGCCAACCAATCCTTTGTAAGACGTGCCATGTGAATGGGCGATTTGTCCTGCACGAAAAACATTTCTGTTTCTCCAAACAAAATCTGGAGAGAGGGCATGAGCGAGTTTTCTAATATGTCGATATACTGCGAAGCTGTCAAGTTTTCTTCAATTCTGACTAGCCCTCCTGGTCCGGCCGCGGTCATCCATCCCCAAGCACCTGTAACAATAAAAATGTTTTATTATAAGTATTCAAATTTCTTTGACAGAACTATCTGCAATTAATGAATATCAACATTTTAAGACTCATTTACATATTGATATTAAATGAAGTAATGTGTATCCAAAACTTGTCTACTTTTACTTGAAATATGCCAGTTATCTAATTAGTCTTATTCGTGCGCGATAAATATTATACACATATTAAACGGTTAAATGACATACTCTATAACAGTGGTCTCAAACTGGAGGCCCACAAAGCAATTTTGTATGACCCGAGATGATGTTTTACTATTTGCTTAAATACATGTTATAGGCAGAAAATTGTTACAATTTAACATTATTAAAATAACAATGAAAAGTTTTAAAGCGTACTGTGCTCAATCTGCACTGTGATCTCATTAAATATTTTCCTTTCATTGTAATTTTGTTTAAAAATATTCGGCCCTTCTTTTCCTTTCGATTTGAGGAATCGGCCTGCACACTATTTGAGTTTGAGAGCCCTGCTTTATAATCTTGGACGGTATTGGGCGAATTTTCCAAAATGCAGCGGAATTATTATTCAGTGAGCAAGAAAAACATATCTATAATCAGAGAACAGGGCATGTATATATGAATTAACCTCGAATATGAAATTTTTTGCCTCTGCTTTTCTCCGTTAGCATTTTATCACATATCTTTTTCCCTCCATATAATTTTCGTAGCATTATCCCTTCCAGTCGTCTAATGCAAAAATAGATTTTTGCATTAAAGCTACGCAGTTATGTTATATATGTTTATTTTAAGCTATTTCTAACAAATGTTTTATAAACGTGCATGCTAGCAAATACAAAGTATGCGTTGTCATAATGATATCTTTTATTCACAATGAAAGGTATCGGCAGATATTCCATCACGGAAGTTGTGTGTTTTCATTTTACTTTTTTATGTTTATTTTAAGCTATTTCTAACAAATGTTTTATAAACGTGCATGCTAGCAAATACAAAGTATGCATTGTCATAATGATATCTTTTATTCACAATGAAAGGTATCGGCAGATATCAGGCATCACGGAAGTTGTGTGTTTTCATTTTATCAATATATACTAACTTTTCAACTTAAAATATTTGAAACGAAACTATCATGCGAAAATTTTTAATTGGCTCCTCTTCCTCTTATCCCACGGATACTCACTCCCCTTCCTCCTATGTAGCAAATAAAACACATGATACCCTGCCGTCCTTATCGCTAGTTATATAATATATGTAGCATTCCTATGTGTGTGTTCGGACAGTTTAAAACTTGACATGAAGTATTCAGTACTTGTTATGCATTGATTATTCGTTACATTGACGGCACATGTATTCCTTTAACAGATCCGAGCACAAAGTAAAAGAACCTAATCCATCGAGGCAGGTAAACGTTTCTAAATGCTCTACTGAAAGGGCTTTATGTAATTTAGAAGAGTAAATATGTTTTTTGTTTTTGCTTTTTTCTTACAAACAAACTTATGCCTGAATAGACATTGATATGAGGAGTTGTACTGCCTGAATTCATTCATTTGTCTAAGCTGTGCTTTAAATGTGAGTGGTTGACAAACAATATCATTATCGTATATTCACTTCGCTCATTGGTCTGTCACGATAAATATCGCCGCAACGCGAACTTATTGGCAGCAGATAAAGATTACAGCAACCAATAATTTGCTAGCAGAACACAAGATATGACTGGTTGCGTTGGTATGACGCTAGTAAAATGATTCGCACATTTAAACTACAAAAAACCACACATTTAAACTGTAAAAAAGAAACATTTTGTTAAAATAACAGAAAATATGTGTTCTACTTCATCATCTTTACTATGCAAACGAATGGATAAGACAGATTACAGCAGACGGAGTAGAACTAATGTTTTTAGATGTGCAAATTTTATATGTATACAGGGTCTTTGAAAAGGTCGTTGCCAAAATTTACAAGTTTATAGGGGATAAAATTCCGAATAAAAAAAAGTCCAGACTCGTTTTTTGATTTGAGGCTCCGATTAAAAGATATAACCCTTTAAAGCTAACCAATTACTATCGAGAACACAAAGCGTCACGACGTATCGCATTGCCAAGACGCGTAGCTCTCCTCCTTACTACTGGGTAGTAAAAAGGATCGATAGTGATTGGCTAGCTTTATAGGGTTATATCCTTTAATCGGAGCCTCAAATCAGAAAACGAGTCTAGACTTCTTTTTTATTCGGAATTTTATCCTCTATAAAATTGTAAATTTTGGCAACAACCTTTGAAAAGTCACGACCTATCGCATTGCCAAGACGGGTAGCTCTCCTCCTTACTACTGGGTAGTAAAAAGGATCGATAGTGATTGGCTAGCTTTAATATACCGTTTGCAGATGTTAGCTACAGTTCGAATACTTACTTTAAACATTTCGGCAATTCGGTTGACAGTTTTCCCTTCCTCTCTGTGTTGAACAATTAACTTTCTAATGCTACTGTCGTTGGTTATTTTATATATACACACAAAAAAATTGAGACTCGTAATCCTTCACACAGTCAAAAGAAAGGCTATTAATTTTCATTTTTCGCTTAGCTGTTCAAAGAAACAGACGAAAATGTATATCGAGCATGCGCAACCTTATGCTCGATAGAAAATATCGTCTGCTTTTTCGACTTGTTCAAATGAAATGATACCAATTTCCGTAAGGCAATTTTACCTGGCCCTTTTCGCCAGGTAAAAGTGCCTTACGGAAATTGGT
>AYEL01069636.1:0-22241 GCA_000484575.1 Olivierus martensii
GAATCTTTTCCGCTGATGTCAAAACCTTTCTGTCATAGACTGTACATACCCAAAGAACTGCATCTGGCTTGCAAGCTGCAGTTTGCCGAACCCTGTTCTAGATTACTGTGTTTATGTTGTTTTGATTATATGTTCAAATAAAATTAATTATCCAGATTTTTTATACAGTAAGACCCTGCTTAACACTGTTCCATTTAATGCTGTTTCGATATAACACGGTTTTTTCGAATTCTATATTTTTATTGATTCACTTTGGCGTGGTTTTTCAAACCGTTATTCTTACATAAATCCGAAATCACAGGAATTTGTTAGATTGATACTCCTATGCTGTCTCACAGTGTGTTTGATAACAGTGCAGTAAAGTACATACGAAAGTCTGCTGCAGTCAGAGTTCATATTTATGATCGATCATCAATGTTATTTTACAGTAATAAAAATAACAATTATCCCATTTTAGTTTTGACCTGAATGCTGCCACTTTAAATCTGTAGTTCCTTAAAGTTAGAACATTTTTCTTTCATCAATATTTTTTGTTGTTTATAGTTTACTGCAATCTGATTATTGCTTCTTGTTCTTAAAATTTTTAATTTTCTAATTTTGAAGAATTTTTTCACAAATGATTTATGAATACAAATCAATATTAGCAATAAAAAAGGTCTATAATTAATGTAATACAATAGTAATAATACATGTTACAAAATAAAATAATAAAAATGCTATGTATATATTTTTATAATGATATAATGCTACTCCTGTTTTACCTATTCTCATTATTTATACTGTTAAAATGAATTCGTTTAACACTGTTTCATTTAGCACTTTGTTTCCTTGGAACGTATCCCCCGTGTTAAATGGGGTTTTACTGTAAAAATTAATTTTTTATAGTATAAACTATAAAATCTTAAAATTTAAAAAAATATTATAGATAATACCAAAATTTTGCTTAATTCTATTAAACTAGGCAATATTTTTATTAATTATTGATTTTTTACTACATTTTCACTGTATTTTTGTCAAAAAACAAGAAAATACTAATGTAAACAAAGATCTATAATTAAAAGGGGCTTTACACTTTTATTGTTTTATTGCTACCACTCTTTCCCATGTTTTTCTTGCCAAACCTACTACATTCCAAGAAATATGTATAGAGCATGACATGGATGTGCACCATTGGGGAGTCTAATTAGAGCAAAGTAAAGAATATATAATTGTTTATGTATAAGATTAGGCAATTTTCATATATTATAATGTTAATTTGAACTATCAGTGCCGTTGTTAAGCTATAACATCAATTGGACCATTGGTGCCACTGTTAAAAGCTTTTACAGTGGGAAATTTTTCAATATCTAAAAGAGTTTGGTACATCCGAATTGGAACTAAAGAATTCAGCCAAACCACAACCAAAGACCGCTTTATGACACCGGAGTTCGAAATTTTATTAGACGCTGGAATGGAACCGACAGTTTGGTAAAGTGTGGGTTAACAAAGGGCCCAGCAGTCTGCTTTTGTCTTCAAGAAAGAGAGTCTCGTGTGGAATGACACTCCAAGTAATAGCAGAGAAGAGTGCTTCGAGATGTACCTTCGGTTTTTTTTTTTTTTTTTTAATGATACGGCGACCACCGAGATCTACACTCTTTCCCTACACGACGCTCTTCCGATCTTTTTAATAAAGTTATTGGTTTGTAAATAATAATATGCTTGTGACGATTTATTTCAGTCACACTACATTACAATGTTTGTTATTTTTATATATAAATTTGAAAATTTATAAAATATTAAAATAAATATTACTGAAATGAAGATAAAACATGTTAATTAATATAAATTATAAATAATAATGACAATATTCAATATATTTATGTAAATTTTGAACTAATTAGATGACTTTATATTCATTAATCAAAATTTATATAATAATTGGTTTATAATCAATTTTTATTCATTTCATTTATGGCTTGTTTTATTCAGAAAATTTCCCCGCTTTCCAAAGATAGCAATTATTTCATTGAATGGCTAAATCTTCATATAAAAAAAAATTTTTTTTGGCAATCTGATATACAAAATGAAAAATTCTGAAAAAAATAAAACTCAAAAATACTTATATTGTTAGAAAGGGAATAAAAATTGTAATTAATTGTAAAATTTCAAAAGATTTTGACAAAAACTGAGCGAGATGTGATAATTTTAATTTTTTGTATATTAATTAGGCTTACTTTCATTAATTGCTGACATGCAAAATTAAGTTATATTTATTTGTTTATTGACTTTATGTAGTTATCAATTACAATAACTCATTAAACAAAAAATCCTTAATTACAAACCAGATTTTATATCATAAAAAAATGATTGGAACTGCTACTAAAACAAAACTTCATCTCAATCTTACATCAGTAGCAGGTTCATCTTTGCTTATGCACATCCTAATTTTGAATGATATAAACAAATATTTTTTAGATTGCAAAATATGCAGTGATAGAAAACTTTTTATTTTTTTTTTATGCACAAATTTACACACAGAATATAGTATTAAATTTCCAATTGAATAATTAATATAAATTTGCAACCAATTTTATTTTTTAAATAGGAAATTCGTTTAAACAATATACTGATGTCTCTAAACAAAAATTCTGGGAATATAATCAAATGCTGACATTGGTACAAGAATTTGAGTAAATCCTATAATTTTTTCATGTGGAAGACTGCATTTAAAGGTTTCATTTTCATTAATTTTTACAATCCATAAAATCATTCTGTAATCATTTCCTTCTTGATTTATCAAATTTGTGTGTTGTTCATTAAACTTCTATAATGATATAATAATAATCCCTATTTTTATTACTCTTAACAAATTATTAATAATTACTATTAATATTTTGTTTCACTTATTAAAAATGAATTTATTATGTGAAATACAAAAACAAAATTAGGAATAATGAACTTAAAGATTATTCAAATACAGTGTGTATCAGAAGTTTAATTCTTTGAAGAATGAAGGATAAAATAAGAAATGTATAGGAAAACATGGACAACATTATACTATAAGGTTCACATACACTATTTCTTATGAATTCATAATGATTACATCACTCAAAGCAGGAATAATAATATATGTATACAAATAATATTAAAATTATACATTAAACAATATTTATTTCAGTTTATTCAAAAAACTTTTTTTAATTTTTATACACCCCTTTCCAATCAATGAGATTACTAAGGGGCCAGTTCCAACCAGGGGCTACACCCACACCTGTGGAGGAGGGCCAGATGGTGAAGGACGGGAATTGTTGGGCTGGGCCCAGAATCCAAAAAAACTTTTTGTGAGATACCAGACCTGGGATGAGAATTTGGATCCTCCTGCATGGCATGTCAATGTGTTACAATACAGCCATCCGGCCACCTACCATTAAATATCAAAAAGTTATTTTTCACTTTAAATACCAAACTCAAACTGCAGACAAAACAAATTCCCTATTGAAATTATACATATAATTAGGGGAATTCCTCAGAAATTTCTTTTCTAATTGGAATCAAAAACAACAACATGAAGATGAATGTGAAACAAGCACTGCATTCACTGTAATATGAAAAAATTTTTCTTAGAATTTGGGTCAATCATTTTAAATCAAAACTAACTGTATTAAAAAAAATGAAATTTTTTTCTAATTCGTCTTAAATCAAAATCATGTAAAAAAAATTCATACAAAAACAGAACTGGGTATATATGTTTTTTTTTTATTTTGAAAAAATACAAATATTTTTTGAATTTCTGCAAAAATTTGACACTGGAATATTGTGTTGCTAGCATATTGGATGACATCATAGACATTACTATCAATTTTATATAAGATATTGTTTTATGTTAGCTAATCAGGTAAATTTTATATATATATGCAGTTTTATTTTATTAGATAAATATTTTACATGAAAAGATAGATAAAAATACAAAAATTAAAACAAATTTTCTTAAAAAATTTAGACTGTTATAGTATGAAAATTTTTACTTTTTAGCAGTAATAACTGCTAAACATTTTTATGATAGGTCAACAAAAAGTTTCTGTAAGATTATACACAATAGTACAATGGTACCTTGCAATTCGACACTAATCCGTCATCGAACTAATGTCGAATTGCGGGACAATATTTCCCATATAATATGGAAAATAGGTTAATTCGTTCGGACCACCATCCCACTCCCATAACTAGTGAGTGAGAGAGATAAGTATAATAAAGTAAATAATATATTGTATTTTATTATTGTATAATACACTAAATTACAAAATGCACTATTTTATACATAATACACTCAATGTATTATGTATAAATTAGCCCTTGGATGTTGGAATAAAGTCTTCTTTATCCTGTTCTACCTTTGAATCTATGAAACTTAGCTCAACTTGCTTTACATTCCTTAGTTTTATCTTAGATACATCCTGGAACGTTCTTCTGTAATTCTTCGAAAATTAACCTAGCCTTCTCACAGATCATTACCTGAGTTATTGGATCATTCTTCATCTGCCTTTATCTAATCCAGGTGAGAAACAGTTTTTCCATCTCTTCATTGATTAAAGATCTATTCTTGTTAGAAATCTTCATTACTCCAGCAGCAGACACCCTAGCACCCATAATCTCTCTCTGTTGCAAAACGTTGCCAAGTTGTCTTAGGAATGCCATACTCTTGAGCTACATCTGTAATTGTTCTACTTTTCTGTACTTTATCTAGAATATCTTTTTTCTTATCCATGCACAATCAAGTGTTCTTCTTTTCTAAATTATTCCTCTGTTCACTTCTCTTAAAACCCATCCCTCAATTTCACTCAATAAAATAATAACTATGGATGCACAAATTTTTTACTTTCTAAAAATGCAGAATTGAAATTTAAGTCCAACAACACAGGTAAATAGGCAAAGTAGTCCAACAAAAACTGATAAATAACAAATGACATCACACAATTCCATGCATGTGTATGCGCCATCCCATGAAACTCAACTGTCAAGTTGCGGGATGTCGAATTACAAGGTACCACTGTACAAGTATTTTATATAATTTAAAATTTTTGTATAGGATTAATTATAAGGAATTTCAATCAAATTCTAATTGAAAATTTTAAGTAACTATTTAATTTATATGTTATTATGGTGGGCAATGAAATCATTTGTTTTAAAAACCTAAAGATATAAGATAATATTGATTTTTATTAATTTATTAAAAAATCTATTAATTTATTTCAGATATGTTTGTATATCAAATATAGTAAGTCTCTACTTCAAATCATAATTGTCTGTTGTATGTCTGTAGGCAAAAAATTGTTAATTGTAAACAACTTTTATAGATAAATTAGAGATAAAATTTTGTCCTAATAGATGAATCAGTCAGCACATAAATAAATCAACTTATGTAAAAATAATAAACCAAAACTGCATAAAAGATTTAAGTAATAACTTGAAAAAACAGCACTAGATTGCAGTTCTATACAAATTACTCAATAAACTAATATTTTATTAATGTTTTCGACCATTCAGTCATCTTCAGACAAAGAACAGAATTGTAATGCCGAGGCTGTTCACTTACATAAAGTCTCATAAGACACCTGTCCAAGTAAGACCGATAGTAGAAAAAAACAAATGCACCCACCTACCAGTTAGAGAGAGCGATTGCTAAATGGTGCAACAAGATACTAGGGAAGAGACATCAACAACTATTATAACATCGGTACTAGATAGAATTAAGAATATAGGATATAATGAGGAAAACATATACACCACCTTTGACTTTGAAGCACTATATCCGTCCTTACAAGTTGAACCAGTATGCTTGTATTTCTACCGGTTCCTTATGCAGAACATCCCACAAGCTGACGAAAAGTCACAATTGTTACGGGACATTGCGCACCTCATATGCCATGAGTCCTACTACACGTTTAAGAATGTAGTGTATAAGCAGCTCCTTGGTGTGCCTATTGGTTTGGTAGTCCAATGGCAGGAGTCCTTGCTGAGATCATCCTCCGGGCAGTTGAGGAAAGAATACTACCAAATTTTTGTTTGGAGATGAAACTATATGTCAAGTATATTGACAATATTTTAGTTATATGGAAGAGGGAAGATAAAATTGAAGAATTCGCTAAAACCATGACAATGAAGCAATATGGGCTGCATCTAAGGAAAGAGCAATATAGTGTCGCTGGAGTACACTTTTTAGATCTGGAAATCAAGTTAGAACAAGGAGCCCTGGCAACTAGTGTATACAGGAAACCTACTACACCCCTGTACTAATACAGAGCTGGTCTAACGATCAGGTAAGATACAAGAAATCCGCCTTTAGAAGTTTCTACCGAAGAGCAATTTTATACTCTAGCAACGAGCAAATATTACAGCCGAGCTGGTCTAACGATCAGGTAAGATACAAGAAATCCGCATTTAGAAGTTTCTACCGAAGAGCAATTTTATACTCTAGCAACGAGCAAATATTACAGCACGAATTCAAGTACATAGACAATATAGGAAGAAAGCACGGATATAAAAAATACTTCCTGAGAAATATTTTAAGAGAAGTGTATAGTAAAGTTAATAAACAAAATGATAAGCCAAAAGACCCACCTGATGCCCAGAGTAACTTTAGACCAGTACCCTACCACATGAGAGGTTTAAGCGCAGTTAAGAAGGTTGCCAAGGACAGTAATTTGAAGTTGACAACATCTAGAGGCCCAACATCTTTGGTCTCCTAAGAAACGAGAAAGACCCAATAAAACAGTCGGAGAAGAGTGGGGTCTATGACATTCCAACTGTCAACATGGAGACAGGAGAGGAAGCCTCATATATAGGTGTCACTAGAAGAAATTTAAGAAAAAGGCTCTCGGAACATAGGAAAAATATTAAACAAGGAACATTGACCACACCATTAGCGACAGAAGCATATGCGACTGATTTAAACATAAAATGGGCTGAGGCTAAAGTCGTGAAACCAATCTTAAAACGTATGCAACCGGAAGTAGCCAAAACAATTGAAATTTTGAGGAAAGGTGGAAAGAAAAAACTGTTGAATGACCGACTAGCGTGGGACCCACCCAGACCTTGGAAGTACGCTGTAAACGAAAGTATGGGGAAGACGTAAGTCTACATGTAGTGGGTAAAGCCAACTATAGTCCATTTACGTTAAGAAGAAAGCTGAAGTAAACAAACCGCATCACTGAGACATGTATTCTGTAGCCGAGACAGTGCGTTCATTGGCTAGAACTATTTTTGGCCAAAACGCACGTGGCGAATATAAGTGGAACATTTCTACCGAAACTAACGAATACAGTATTACATCAAACGTCTTGACATGACATAAAAAAGTCTTTCTAATAATGATTTCAGTGGAATTTCTTAAAAATATCTATATTACTTAATTATATATTAAACTATATTCTGTATTTATTATTAAAGTTGATTGTTATCATATATTTTATTAATATTGAATTATACCTGTTATTCTGAATCGCTGAATTCTTCTAAACCGCTTATGTTATCATCAGAATCAGTAGTTGTGATTATTAATTTTTCTGCAACGCAATATTCTGTTCTTTGTCTGAAGATGACTGAATGGTCAAAAATGTTAATAAAATATTAGTTTATTGAATAATTTGTATAGAACTGCAATCTAGTGCTGTTTTTTCAAGTTATTACATAAATCAACTTAAATTTATCAAACTGTGAAATATAAAATAATCTACATACATATAATGAAACTCAAAATTCTCTATGCATCTGACATTGGATTTCAGATTAAAAAAATCTGACATCAGATTAAAATTTTGCTTTGCAAAAATTAAAATTTTCTTCTAAATGGTTTCCATGATGGCTCTGAATTCTACAAATTATCCTTGTTTCAATAGGTAATTAACATCTACTAATTCTACTATGCATACAAACTTATCAATTTGTTCAGACTTTCTATTATTTGCTAATAAACAATACACTGTCCAATACACTGCCTAAACGGTTCATAAAGAAATTATGAACCATTTAGTAATGCTTGAAAATGGTGTAGTGATAGGTTTTAATGGATACTGTTTATTTAGATTGAACTTTAGTTTAATTATTTTTGAAATAAAAAATGTTAAATCAATATGAAGTGTTTATTATAATAGTTATTAAACAAAATAATAAATTATTTAGTACATGTTACCTATATATTCTTTTATTTTTTAGTCTATAATCATCGTTGCTATGACAACAAAAAAGAGTTTGTAATGTTAAGAATGTTTCTCTTGGCATTCTTTAGAATGAGTTTTTTAAAATTATTGTAGAGTTAGTAGCTGAAGAGGATTTTTAAATAAATTGAAAGCGCTTCTACACTTAAAGCCTTGTTTTTATTTTACTAATGAATGTGTTTCCTGCCATAGTGCTAATATTTTTGCTTCTTTGCTAATAAACATTGTTAAAATAAGAATTAAATAATATTTCATTCTTCATTATCATCAATTTAAAGATTAAGACATCATGATGATTCTTCTAAAAGAAAACTCTTAGTATATAAACTATACAATATTGTATTCCCTTTAATTCAATTGAAATTATCAATTTTTAAAAATCAAACATTTTAAAATCTGTACTAAAAAACAATGCATTTTTTGACATATTTTCACTGTACATGTTTTCTATTGAATTATACCAGTTAATCAAGTATTGATTTAAAATAATTGCAATAATTATCAGGTACGCAGCTAAGTTTCCGGGTTTTTTTGATCAATGTTTTTCATTGATCAAAAAAAACAAATTGATCAAAAACATTGCAAATTTTTAGAGAAATACAAAAAATTGTTTATTCAAAGTATCATCCCACACTAGCTAAACATTTTTTAACATCATTTTTATGGCTTGCTTGGCCAAATCTTTCACTTCACATAATTTAAATGATATATTGTTACGAGCAATGTAACCCTTGATCTGACTCCAAGCCATTTCGATAAGGTTCAATTATGTTGTTACTGTAGAAAAATACCCCACGTGTTCTAATAGTTTAACTTTGTAGGTTGAGTATCAGCGCATGCGCTAATACTCAATCTAAATACAACAATTTCCACGATTATTCTTATCAACATTAATAATAAATACTTTTTATAAACTTCTATATCATTTCTACAGCATTATAATCGTAATTTTTATCCTTTTGCCCTAATTACTGTATGTTATTTCACGCTTTATATTTTCTTGGCGTAAAGTCATTTATTTTCATTGGTCACTCTTAAAGACCAATAAAGATGCAGCTAATGCACCTAACAACACCTCCAATGTTTACAGCAGCTTTCTTCTTAACGAAAATAGACTATAGTTTTATAGCTAGTTGATATTGTCATCTTATACTATACTTTTATTTTTGTAATTATTTAGTGAATTTTTGTGTATAGTCATAATCCTTACTTTGTGTTTTTAAACCTTTTATTTATGAATGATGTCATCGCGTTTGATTTGTTTTGTTCTAACCATATGTTCTATTTTCGAATATTCTGTTCTTTGTCTGAAGATGACTGAATGGTCAAAAATGTTAATAAAATATTAGTTTATTGAATAATTTGTATAGAACTGCAATCTAGTGCTGTTTTTTCTCAAGCATTACTAAATGGTTCATAATTTCTTTATGAACCGTTTAGGCAGTGTATTGGACAGTGTATTGTTTATTAGCAAATAATAGAAAGTCTGAACAAATTGATAAGTTTGTATGCATAGTAGAAATAAATCAACTTAAATTTATCAAACTGTGAAATATAAAATAATCTACATACATATAATGAAACTCAAAATTCTCTATGCATCTGACATTGGATTTCAGATTAAAAAAATCTGACATCAGATTAAAATTTTGCTTTGCAAAAATTAAAATTTTCTTCTAAATGGTTTCCATGATGGCTCTGAATTCTACAAATTATCCTTGTTTCAATAGGTAATTAACATCTACTAATTCTACTATGCATACAAACTTATCAATTTGTTCAGACTTTCTATTATTTGCTAATAAACATTAAGTCCAATACACTGCCTAAACGGTTCATAAAGAAATTATGAACCATTTAGTAATGCTTGAAAATGGTGTAGTGATAGGTTTTAATGGATACTGTTTATTTAGATTGAACTTTAGTTTAATTATTTTTGAAATAAAAAATGTTAAATCAATATGAAGTGTTTATTATAATAGTTATTAAACAAAATAATAAATTATTTAGTACATGTTACCTATATATTCTTTTATTTTTTAGTCTATAATCATCGTTGCTATGACAACAAAAAAGAGTTTGTAATGTTAAGAATGTTTCTCTTGGCATTCTTTAGAATGAGTTTTTTAAAATTATTGTAGAGTTAGTAGCTGAAGAGGATTTTTAAATAAATTGAAAGCGCTTCTACACTTAAAGCCTTGTTTTTATTTTACTAATGAATGTGTTTCCTGCCATAGTGCTAATATTTTTGCTTCTTTGCTAATAAACATTGTTAAAATAAGAATTAAATAATATTTCATTCTTCATTATCATCAATTTAAAGATTAAGACATCATGATGATTCTTCTAAAAGAAAACTCTTAGTATATAAACTATACAATATTGTATTCCCTTTAATTCAATTGAAATTATCAATTTTTAAAAATCAAACATTTTAAAATCTGTACTAAAAAACAATGCATTTTTTGACATATTTTCACTGTACATGTTTTCTATTGAATTATACCAGTTAATCAAGTATTGATTTAAAATAATTGCAATAATTATCAGGTACGCAGCTAAGTTTCCGGGTTTTTTTGATCAATGTTTTTCATTGATCAAAAAAAAGAAATACAAAAAATTGTTTATTCAAAGTATCATCCCACACTAGCTAAACATTTTTTACCATCTCTCCGACAATACATGAATACCGCAATGATAAAATGATGCGTCTTTGGACCAAAACCATTCATCCAACCAATTTTGCACTTCTTCGAAATTGGCCAAGTGTAGCCCAGCCAAGCCATGTGCCATCGACTGGAACAAGTGATAATCGGAAGGGGCCAAGTCTGGCGAATACGGCGGGTGCAGTAACAGATCCCATTTCGGCATTTTGATGGTGTCCTGGACGATGGAAATGCAATGGCTTGGAGCATTGTCATGCTACAATATCACTCGTTCGTGTCTTGTGTCCCATTCTGGCCATTTTTTGAGTAATGCATGGTTCAAATTGATCAGTTGTTGTCAGTAGCGATGCCCATTGACAGTTTCTCCTGGTTTCAGCAGCTCATAGTACATGATTCCTTTCTGGTCCCACCAAACGCAGAGCATTGTCTTCTTTCCGAAGCAATTTGGCCGTGCCATCTATGTTGATGCTTTGCCAGGTGAAAGCCATGATTTTTTGCGTTTGGGATTCTCAAAATATATCCACTTCTCATCGCCAGTAACAATTCGATGTAGGAAACTCTTTCTTTCATGCTGCAAAAGCAAAGTTTCAGAAGTGGTGCTTCGATTTTCCATGTGTCTCTCAATCAACTCACGCGGCACCCATTTTCCTTTCTTTTCAATTTTGATAATCGGAAGGGGCCAAGTCTGGCGAATACGGCGGGTGCAGTAACAGATCCCATTTCGGCATTTTGATGGTGTCCTGGACGATGGAAATGCAATGGCTTGGAGCATTGTCATGCTACAATATCACTCGTTCGTGTCTTGTGTCCCATTCTGGCCATTTTTTGAGTAATGCATGGTTCAAATTGATCAGTTGTTGTCAGTAGCGATGCCCATTGACAGTTTCTCCTGGTTTCAGCAGCTCATAGTACATGATTCCTTTCTGGTCCCACCAAACGCAGAGCATTGTCTTCTTTCCGAAGCAATTTGGCCGTGCCATCTATGTTGATGCTTTGCCAGGTGAAAGCCATGATTTTTTGCGTTTGGGATTCTCAAAATATATCCACTTCTCATCGCCAGTAACAATTCGATGTAGGAAACTCTTTCTTTCATGCTGCAAAAGCAAAGTTTCAGAAGTGGTGCTTCGATTTTCCATGTGTCTCTCAATCAACTCACGCGGCACCCATTTTCCTTTCTTTTCAATTTTTCCCATGGCATATAAACATTTGGAAATACCCTGTCCAGTCATGTTCAATGCCTCCACAAGTTGATCTTGTGTTTGCCTATCATCTTCATCCAATAATGCTTGCAGATTGGCGTCCTCAATTGTTTTTGGTCTTCCGAAGTGCTCCTTGTCCTTAATGTCGAAATCACCACTTCTGAAGCGTTTAAACCAATCTTCACAGGTAGTTTTTGATGGTGCTTGTACACCGTAGGCCTCCTCAAGAAAACAACATGCTTCAGCTGCATTTTTTTTCAAGTTAAAGCAGAAAAGCAAAACTTCCTGCAAATGCTGTTTATTTGGCACAACACTCGACATCTTCGTTGTTAGAAAAAATATTTTTGCGATGTGATATGTGTTCGTATTACGACTGGTTATTGTTAACAGATGTCCAAGCTATAAAAAAAAACAACTTCAGACATGTATGTCTATTACATGTGCCGTTAGCACCACCCATATATGAAACCTGGAAACTTAGTTGCACATCTGATAAAAACAGATTTATTATAGAATATTATGCTGAGGTTTCCCAGTTATATTTCTCAATATAACAAATAAAAAAATATATTGAAATGAAAGTAGGTTTTTTTTTGTAACATTATTTTTGATTATGTTGATTTATATTTTACATCATGAATTTATAATCATAAAACTAAATTAAAACAACATTAATTAAATGAATTAATTATATTTAATTTGATTAAAGTTTCTGCATGAATACAGATAAAGTTTAAAGATTAGAATTTACCAATGAATAAATCTTAAGTCAAAATGTTTTTTAATTAATTTTGAATTTAAATCTCTCATAAAATTTAATTTTTAAAAGAAATTAATTTTCTGCAAAAGTGTTTATATTAAATTTATTTAAAAATCACATCTATTGATTTTTAATTGCATGCTTCTTGATGTAAAATATTTCACCAAATCATATTTATATTTAGAATGTGAATAGAAAATAAATATGAAAATATAAAAATGTACTCTCTTTTGCATCCAAAAATTATTTTTTAATCAACTTAATTTGATTATCTATAAAGTTTTGAATAATATAACAGATCTATATTTATAGTTAATAATATGGTATTATTACCTGTTTAAAACATTAGATAAATCAAAATGAATAAATAGTATTTATATTTACAGCAAAAATCGTATATTTCTGAGGCATTGCTTTTTATAGAAAGTTGTAAAAATAAAATATTTACGTAATTTATATAAATTATATATATAGCAAAAATACTTAATTCAGTAAAAATTTTAATATTTCAGTTAATTCCGAAATTTATTTTTGCTTTGTGTATATATTGTACTTACTTTCTGAAATTAGATCATCTATAAATGATATCAAAATTAAATACATCCAAAAATTCGGTTATTAGTAATCAAAAATCTAAATAAAACTTTACAGTTGTGGAATTGCTTATTATTATTAAATTTTATTAAAACTTTACTAAAAATTTAATTGTCGTCTTTATAATCTAAGCCTACTTTTAAATTGAAAATTGTTTGACGTCA
The DNA here is from genome assembly GCA_000484575.1 of Olivierus martensii. Taxonomy (NCBI): domain Eukaryota; kingdom Metazoa; phylum Arthropoda; class Arachnida; order Scorpiones; family Buthidae; genus Olivierus; species Olivierus martensii. The sequence goes on from AYEL01069636.1 coordinate 13,576, forward strand.
ACAAAAAATCAAAACTATTATATTCCAACGATTCGTTTGATTTAAATAGAAACAATTATATTTTATCTTATAAATATAACTAAAATCACCAATAAAACTAACTTTAAGTGAAGGTTTTACAGAAATCAAATATATAATAATAAAAACGAATTATTTTTTGTTGATCGCTAGGCTTAACTTCAAATGTTGTTACACTTGTCTAAGTGAATGTTTTACTGATTAAAACGGTTAAAGCATTAAAATAATGTTTATGGACACGTTTATTTGTATTTTAAAAACTTTTAACAAAAATATATCACCTGATTGTCTTATTTCATCAATACAATCCATTTTGATACGTCTTCCTTTATAACCAGTAGACGCCATCGTTCGTCTGCTTATGTTCTTAATCTCGTTATCAAAACCAAAAATTGGATTTTTGCTATTCTACAATCCAAGCATATCGAAGATTTGATATTATTATTATAAAAGTTTCACTTGTGATTATATTATAAAATCAAATTGCTGCTACAATTAAATAATACTTTAAAACATAATGTAAAGATAAGACGAGATTTAATATTTTTTAAATTTGGTTTTCATTAAAATGATTTTGTGATATAAAATTCGATACAATATATTTATTATACTATTTCGAAATTAATAAATTGTATTAATAGTTAAAATATTAATAAATACGAATAGACTTCTCTGCAATTAAATCATAATAAAGCTTAAAATTTAAGCATTATTATGATTCATATTGCATACAGTACAATATAAACAAATCGATCAAAAATATGGATACTATTTTTTATAACGGAAATATTCTTGAAATAGATTTATTCCAAGAAAATGTGTATTTTTATTAAAAAATTACAGTTAAAACATTTATTCTGATGTACATTTCATCTTTTCTTTTGAGAAATTTTGTGTAATTGTCATATAAACCATTTATAAATAACACAACTTCAACAATAAAAGAGTAAAAACTTTTAATTTTGAATTTATATAAAAATTCAAAAAGCCAGTTTCAGTTATCTTATTAGGACTTATTGGATAAACCGGAGATACTTTTTGCATAAATTCTAAATTAAAAGTTTTTTTTTTTTTTTTAACTGCTGAAGTGGATTATAATCATGATTATAATATTAGCTGACATGTTTTACAATGCTTTTATATATTGAGTTTCACATGTTAAACATAATTTTTCACTTTGTTGGATGGCTAATTTTTTACTATGAAATGTTGAAGAATAATAGGATGATAAATGTTGATATTTATTATATTAAGAATTATAGTATGTTCGGAATATAAATAAAATCATTTATGCAAAACAATTGAAATTTGTAAGTGAAATAGTTGAGATATTATATTTTAACGCTACTTTATAACGATATCATTGATCGATTAATTCGTTATATAATCATTTCAAGCTAGATAACAGGTTTAAAACAGTGAAAGAATCAATTGGATTGTACAGAAAGGGAATCAAAGACTTGGTCAAATCTTTAATTCCCGTTATTCCATATCCCTCGAATAAATTTTTAAGGAGTGAAATTAGAATTCGATCTCGGAACTTCTAGAATAAAATCAGAGTTCCTTGCTGCCAATTTGACTAACGTAAAGAGATAATTTAAAATTACAATAAGATTTAAAAAAAAAAAATTTTTGAAAGCCGACTGGATTGACTTGTGGAACGTTTCAGCTTTCCACTCTGGAAGACCGAGGTTCGATTTTCGGGTGCCATCTCATGGAAAATTTATTTAATAAGGTCCGAGCCAACCCATCGATCCCCGCCTTCACAATCCGGCTGAGCCCTCCTCAGGGGTGGGACGCCTATGAAAGGGCATGTTTCGTACTACCACTTTGTACTCTGCCTGAGTGAAAAGTAGCAACATATATTAACAAAAATAGACTCCACCAGATATATTGGCAGTCTATGGTGGAAATGCTAACACTCGCCGAGTGGAAAGTGGCGAGCACACACAAAATTATACACACAAGAGAGAGAGAGAACCGAGTCCAGTCGGCCGTGTGGAAACGCTTCGGCTTTCCACTTTAGAACACCTGGATCGATTCTCGTGTTCTAGCTCTTGAAAAATTCTTTTATGGATCCGAACTCAGCACATCAAACACTATCGACGTGCTGTGGAGCGTGCCCTCTACGCTATGGAGGAGTCCAACTGACCCCTCCACAGCGGTGGGGAGCGGGATGGTTTATATGTATCTATTATACCCGTTTCTAATCAGGAAGAATACTAAGAAGCCGGGCCAATTCCAACCACGGGGTGCATCCATACCCGTGGAGAGGCCGAATGGTGAAGAACGGGGATCGTCGGGCCGAGATCAGCACCCCAAAAAATCTTTTCAAGAGATACCAGAAACGGGACATGAATCCGAATCCTCCTGTGTGGCATTCCAACAACGTTACCACTCAGCTATCCGTCCCATTGGCGAGCGATGGTAGGGTTATTATAGCACCGTTACCTAGTAATCACTATTAATCGGCAGCCGGATCCGAGCCCGGCCCGTCGATCCCCGTCCTCCGCAATCCGACTGACTCCTCCGCAGGGATGGGCAGCCTGTAAAAGGGCTTGTTTCGGCCCGTCACTTACAAGGGGTGCTTGCCAACCGGGTAAAAACAAACTTTATAAATAAAGATAGTATGGATAGATAGTTCGATCAGTCGATTATTAAGAGGTATAATTCAAATATAAACGCTTAATCAACAATCAAATTCGGAATTCATTCATGATGCGAAAGAGAAAAATGCGAGGTGTAAGGCGGTCAGTGCAAACGCTACGTCAGCACTGGTTGCATAGCAACAGTCAGCGCAAATGCTACGTCAGCACTGGTTGCATAGCAACGCTGGACTCAGCGCAAACGCACGTCAGCACTGGTTGCAAAGCAACGTTGGACTACTTGGTTCGAAGGAAGTTTTTATAAATTTAAAAAAATGAAAAGGAATAATTTCGTGAAAGTTTTACCGGAGATTTGTTTGAGGAAATACAAATGGAAGCTAATGTTTTTAATATAGTTAAGGAGTAAACATTATCCTCAATGATTTGGGTTTCCCAAATGGCTAAATTTCACATCCGAATCAAATATTTTTAATATAGTTAAGGAGTTAAACATTATCCTCAATGATTTGGGTTTCCCAAATGGCTAAATTTCACATCCGAATCAACTCTTGAAGAACTGGCGAAAATTTTATTTGAAAACTTATCAAATATATTATCAGAGTATACATCTGGTATTCTTAGAACATCAGTCATGTAACAAAATGTATGGCTTTATTGGCAGGTGGTGCTAAGGAGATCACTTCCAGATGTAGATCTGCCCTTTAAATTTTGTTATGTTTGTTTATTTTGTGTAGTTAGGTCCCCTGTTCTTGTGTAAGAGGATGAGTCTTGTAGCAGCTGAGGAAGATGCGTGCGTTGAAAACGTTCCTGAATAAAATATTTTGACTGCTAAAGGGTTTTGATTATTATTATTTTTTTTTGGATTGTGTTTAGTGCAGTCTCATTGAAATTTTATAATGAACTGATGATTTCAAAAAATGCTCTTTCTTCAATTTCAACAATTAATATAATTAATATTTTATCTTCAAAGCACACAACAGCAGTATTTTATAAAATAAACACTTTAAGAGGCAAAGTACTTTCAGATAGATCCAACTTCAGTGCCTTACAAAACCACAGGACATCGTACATTCTAAAACAAAACTCCATACATTGTTTGTTTGATAAAATTTTAAAATAATCAGAACTAAATAATATTGTATTATATTAAAATAAAATACAAAATAAGATTAATAAATATGTAAAAAACTATATTACTGGTTAAAAACTATAGATTAATGGGCCTAAAAATTTTTAAATTGGTCAAATTCTATTTACGGCATAGAGCCAAGTTTGAGGAATGTTTTCTGCCAGTTTATCATTAATAACAAAAAATTTTTTCTTTTTAAGATTTCTAAACTTTCTGCAACAAATCTATTTTCTCCTTGTGCTGTTTGTTTTGTTTTGTTCCAATTTACTTCAATATTATACTCATAAAATATTTTCAAAAGGGCAGTTCTCATATGCACTAATCTAATATCATTTTTATGTTCTTCCAATCTTTCACTTAAACATCTCTTTGTTACTCCTGTATAGAATTCTTCTTTATTAAGTTCTATGTTATTGATTGGTATTTGATAAAACTCCTGTTTTTTGCATTTCTTCTCATCTTTTTCGTTACTCATTAAACTAAAAACGGTAGGTGCCCTCCTACATATTAAACTTTTTCTCTTCTTTCTAATTAATTTTCTAATTGTTTTATATTTAGACATAAGATGGTATCACAATATGTTGTTGTTCATTGTTTAGTTTTCTGCAGGTCTCATTTCTTTCAGTTTGGAGGTTTCTTTTTGCATGCATATCCTTTTGTATTTTCTCTTGCAATGACTTATGAAGGATGTAGTATATCCATGTTTCATTCCAGTTTTATAAATTACATCTATTTTTTCTGAAGTATGCATTGAATACAGCTTTCTTATATGAGATAGGATCTATTTGCCAACGGGAACTCCTTTCGTTTGTGAATAAAATTTATTATTAAACGTAAAATATGAATTATAACATATTATATGTGATATGTCTCTTAGAACATCTGCTATCTGATTGGATTCTGGTATATTTTTTAGTATAAAGCAATATAGCATCAAACATGCTGGTGGTATTTCAATAGATGGAAATAAATTTTGGAAGTCCATGAAAACTAGCCATTCTTCTTCTGTTGGTGATTGTTCTGCTAAATCTCTGAGAAATTCTTCTGTTGAAGCACGTGTATATGGATATTGTTTTAAATTCTCCTGGTACCATTTAGCTAATTTTTTCTCGATACTGTACAGAGAGGACTGTCTTTTCTCTACAATGGGTCTAACTGCTACTGGTGTTTTGTGTGTCTTGACATATGTAAACAACCATGGGCAGGCTGGATTACTAACTCTACTGATTTTTAAAAATGATGGGAAACCTTGCTTTCTAGTAATATTGTCCACTCATTGAATAAGATTTATTGTAGGATCATCTTTTATTTGTATTGCTTTTGTTTCTTTTATATAATCTTCTAAAAACTTATCATATCTCTCTTTTAAGAATCACTAAATTTTTTAATTTATCATCCCTAGTAATAACTATATTTTCTTCTTGTAACCATTGTGGGTTCTGTAAACTTTCAGTTTATCTATTTTCATAGTTTTAATTTGCTGCACATTGTTCTTGCTTTGCGTGATTTTCTTCGATATAGTTCCATCTTACTTTCTCTTTTATTTCTGGTTCTAAATTCCCTATTAGGGCTTTTAACGTAGAGATATCTCTTAGTACTTGATTGTTAAGTACGACTACATGTGATGGCTCTCTTTGCAATAACTCTTTAGCATAAGATGATATTTCAATTTCTTCTACGTTAGTAATAATGTCATCAAGAGGAAAATTTGTTTTTTCATTTTTTCTCAATTGTTTCTTAAAGATCCATTTTATTTTGTATATATGCTTTTTTCTAAGCTTTTTTAGTTATTTTTGACATTTCATCTTTAATATTTGTTATTATGAGTATATCATTATTTGGTAGTTTGTTCATTAATTCAGTTTCTAGCTTTTCAAGTTCTAGTTTCAATTTATAAAATCTTTTTTTAGCTTCTGTAATTGCCGCTAACAAACATATACCTTTTGTGTTCATTTTCATAGAACATTTCTTGAATTCACTGGAAGCTTAATATTATAAACAGACATTGGAAATACTTTGTTTAGTTTACATTCTTTCAAAAATGCTAACGTTTCAGCTGCCTTACATTGCTTTATATAGTTTTATATTAGTTAACTTCTATAGTTTTGTATTAGTTCCATTTCAAGCTGGCTCTGCTTCTTTATACTAAAAATTATACCTGCTTATTTTAATATTTTATCTTCAAAGCACACAACAGCAGTATTTTATAAAATAAACACTTTAATAGGCGAAGTACTATTGGACAGATCCAACTTCAGCACCTTACAAAACTATAGAAAATCATACATTCTAAAATGAAACGCAATACTATTTTAACTAATAATATAGTCTTTTATATATTTACTAATCTTATTTTGTATTTTATTTTAATATAATACAATATTATTTAGTTATGATTATTTAAAAATTTTAGCGAACAAACAACATATGGAGTTTCATTTTAGAATGTACAATGTTCTATGGTTTTGTAAGGCACTGAAGTTGGATCTATCCATCTGAAAGTACTTCACCTATTAAAATGTTTATTTTATAAAATACTGCTGTTGTGTGCTTTGAAGATAAAATATTAATTATATTAAGAGTATAAACAGATATAATTTTTAGTAACTAATATAATGTTTTTTATAATAAAACCATTAGAATTTTGGTATCTAGCTTTCATTTTCATACTATATTTTGCTGAGGAAACAAATAACAACCTACTTATAAAGTTCCAAACATTCTATGTAATTTTATTCACAATTATTTCTTTATAAAATAATTTAGTTATTTCAGTAGAACTCTGATTGAAAGCAACAAAGACAAATAGCATAAATAATGAATAATATGTAATCTGTATATATATATATATATATATATATAGTTTATATAAACTTTTTAAGAATATGCATTTGATATAAAGGTTTCAATATCTGTAAACCAAATTCCCATATAAAAACAATTTAAAGATTAAACAAATTTTTGTGGTTTACAAATCAGGAAACACACAAATGACAAATATTTTAATAAAATTTTACATGGATGTTAGAATTTTGCATAAGAAATTTAAAAAAAATTATTAAGAAATTTATGGCTGTTCAGAACATTTTTAACTACTAAAAACTAATTGATAATTTGTCGAGATTTCATAAATAAAATCAGACAATAATGAATACCAAAACAATTCAATTTAAATAAAATTTTAGCTTAGTTAAAACAAATTTATATTAAATTAAAAACTATAAAGTCAAACAATATATTTAGATAAATAAGAAGCATAATTTCAAATAACATTCAACAAAATTCACTCCTATCTCAGTTAAATCAATAACAAAAAACTAACTCAGCAATAAAGGATAAAAGCTCTTAAGAGAATAAAGAAAAGATATTATTTTTCTGCTGAGTTTGAGCATGTGTCTGTTGATCATTTCAAATGTTAAATATTATAGATTCTGATTTTTCATCATGAACATATAAATAACAAATCAAATCTAAAACAATTATATAGTAAGTGCTATAGGAAAACTTATTTACAGTAAATGCATAAGTACTGTATTGTGAAGAAAAAGGGATTATAAATTACTGTCATTTAATACTATCATAGAATAAAATTATTTGGATTTTCAACAAAATCCATATGATCTTATTTAATAAATTAATCTGGATTATGTCTGTCCAATGTAAAAAAATTTGTTGATTTTTTTACATTTGATAAACATAAACCAGACCAAGATTAATGATAATTTTAAATGGAATGTGAAATGATTTAATTTAATCTAATAACAGAGAAATGAATTCTAAAACCATTTATTTAATTTCTATATTCTTATTTTAATTAAAAAAAATAAATTATTTTATATAATTTTTAACTGCTAAAATTTATCATTGATATATGAACATTTCAGTCAAACTGATTCATTTTTTATAAATTTTTTTATATACTGTCTCCATTTTTTATAAATTTCTCAATTTCAGTACCAGAGTATATGATTAATACAAATATGTATTCTTGAGTACTAAATTGCAAAAAATTTACAAAAATGGAATTAATCAGTTTGGCTGCTGAAAGTCTAGTATACAACTAATATGATATACAGTAGAAGCCTCTTATTAGAATCTATTTATTTATTTGGTACTGATCTATTTTGATAACAATAACTGATTGATAATATTAAGCAGTGCATGTCAAAAAAGTACAATTTTTGATTTTTTTTATTTGTTTTTTATTATACAGTATACACTGTACTTATGCTGTTATATATAGTGTAACTTCAATTCAACATTTTCATTGGGACTCCTGAAAAAATTATGGATATGGGAAAATAATAGATGCTAGGCTATATAAAATAAAAAAAATGAAAATTAGATTAAAAGATAACACTAATAATAATAATATGAAGCTCTATAATGGATCGACACTTGTTGAACTTTTCTATAGGGCAGGAAATGTTAAATCTCAAAAAAGAAAGAATGAAATGACACTGAAAATACTGTAAAAGTGCTTTTGGCTTTATTAGCCCACTTCAATTACAGAAAAATTCAAACACTTACATAGAACATTAATCTTTGTTCTAAAGAGCAATCACTATAAAAACAGAACAGAAGAAACGTTAAATATAACTTATAAACGTTAACAAAAACAAACGAATGTAGCACTATTTAGCAGAGAAACAAAAATTAAATATATTCATCCCACTTCTTGCATAATTACGAGTAATACAGCACGAATTAAAAGTGGAAAAGTTTTTATTATAACTGAAGATCTTTCAGCTTCATTAAGCCATCGTCAGCATAATACATAAACAAATTTATTCGTTTATGTATTATGCTGACAATGGCTTAATGAAGCTGAAAGATCTTCAGTTATAATAAAAACTTTTCCACTTTTAATTCATGCTGTATTACTTGTAATTAAACAAGAAGTGGGACGAGTA